>QJPP01000403.1:0-226623 GCA_003996215.1 Jaltomata sinuosa
TATCAAGATAGAGACCCAGTCTCGAATATGCATGCCCAGACCCTATCCAGGACTAAAAATAGTAGGAAAATATCTCAAAAACCCCTCCAAGGGTGCCCGGGCGTAGCCGGGTCTAAACAATAAAAAGTCATCTCAGGGGCTCGGTCCGACCGAGGCTAAAAATCATCTCAAGTAACAAGAAAACTCAACTAGCACCCCGGCCCTGCCGAGTCTAGCGATAATCATAAAACTGATGATTTTAACATAATTTTACTTTCTTGCCCAAAAATCTCCACAAGTGAAATCAACCATTTCCAAATCATTTCCATCAAGAACGGGCCCCCCGAGCCATGCAAGGTTTAGAAAACAGTGCCAGTAGGCCCAAAGCCAAAACCACAGTAAAACATGGATAAAACCTCTTTATATGCATGAAAATGGTATGATCAAACACAATAGCTGCCAGCAGCTCACAATCAACCTATCGACCCTGCACAGGCCCACAGCTACTCAGCAAGCATAACCAGCCTAGAAGGATAATTCTATGCCCGGGACTCGCGGACATTCCCAAAATCCCACCTTCTATATTCCAGAGTCAACAAGGCCTCACAGGACCATAAGGGTAAATAAAATATATCGGCAAATACTACAAGAAACGGAGGAACAAAAGTAGGCGGATATGAATAAACCGGTCGAGGTCTGTGGTACCAACCTAATAAACCAACCCAAGGATGCCCATTAATACAATTTTATTCTATACATGCGGAGTCTAGGGAAAATAAACCGTAACCTACCTGTCGTCCGATGATAAGCTTGAACCTCTCTGAAAAATCCCCAACACAAAATCAAACTCGAACTCGGGCTTGAATAACTTGACGTAGATAATTGATTTTCCCTTTGGTGATCCGTAAAAAAAATACTTTTCACTAAGTCATCTTCACCATGTATGCGAATATGTAAGTAACGTGCTTATAAGGATAACATAAGCTCAAATTGTAGCATAGAAAATATTACTGTTTCCACCCAAATTTGCTAGGTGCAGGTGCATACATATCTTAACCTTTGGATAATTGCAATATTTAAGAAGGAACAAACAAAAGGGTATCAAATTAAGTGCAATCATCATTTCCAAAGTGAAATGTCTTTTGTACTATTGCTGCACCTCTCCTACCACTTCCACGTGGAATTGGAGGTGTCAACCTCACATATCATCTTATCCACTTAACTTTTGATAAGGACTGTGTCACGCGTGCATTAGGATATTGCATAAATTCATGGTAAAATAAATATAGCTTTTTAAATATACCACAATTATTAAAAAATTACTTTGAATAAAATCTACTATATTATAATAATAATCTTTAACATAACTAAATTTACTATCTCCATTAAAATATTACAATGTATAAAAACTTTATAAAATAAATACATATACAATTATATCGTAACAAAATATTTTTTATAAACCTTTAAAATATTTGAAAAGGCAATAATAATATAATTTTTACCAAATTCAACTTTTAAATAAAATATTTTCAAATACACGCACGATGCTAATAAAATTCTTAAGTTTAGGCTCGTAATTCACCAACGCACGATTTTGATACTCAAGAATTCTCTCGGGATCCTCCCTTATGTTTTATCACTATTTCGGAACTGAAATGACATTTTAAAACGTGAATTTGAGGCTTAAATCGAGTTTAACCCGACCCGGTTCGCGATCCGGTTCGCAACCCATTTTCTGCCAGACAGTCCGCGGTAAAACAGTCATAACATTTTACTCCGAGATCAGTTGGACGTGAGATTTTGTGCGTAGGAAACTAAACTCATAGACCTTCGATTTGGTATTTCAGGGGACTTCTAACTCTTTATATATTGGGAGAAAAGCCCAGAGACATTTTACCCAAAGTTCAGGAAATTTGTTAAAGAACTTACGATAACTTTTGTCGATTTGCTTGACTTCAAACTTATACGTGGAAATGACCGGAAGGGTCATTACAGCAATAAATAATTAATGTACTTACTTCTGCCGAAACACGCCTATGTCCAGTGCTTCTGTGTATACTTACCTTTGAGAGTGGTCAAAGATCAACGAAATTACCTCTGTTCATTGGCATCTAATTTTTTTTTCATGACCATAATTCTCAAGAGAGAAGATTAGACGGCTGAAACACACTATCAAGCTTAAAAGGTTAAAGACTCGTGCTGATAACGTGTTATGAAATAATATAATAAGAACAAGAAGAATAGAGAGGGAGAAGAGAGAGCTTCTTATTTCTCTTGAAGGATTCCTCTTAGGAATTTTGGAGTTAATTACAATGAAGGTAAACTCCTTATAGGAAAAAACTAACTTGAACCCTAAGTTAGGGTTCCTAACTTTTCTCCAAAAAAACATAAATATGGACATTGACACACATAAAATATAAGTAAGAATCTCAATGTAATAGCAATTATTTTTTCTTATGACACAAAGTAAATATACAAAAGTTAGCGAGAGCTTAAAAATTTGGTTAAGCTTTAGAAGACAACTTTTAAATATTAAAGGATTCTGATAAACTCAACAAAGCAACATAAGTCTTCTCAACTTCCTATCTAAAAGAACAGAATAAATTTAATTACATAAAAAATAGAATATGTTTTCCAATGAAATTTTTTACTTATACAATTGGTATTAATCCTATTGATTTTCCATTGATCTAACCAGTTAATTAGTCGGTAATAAAAAATGATAGGTAGTACACAATAATATGATAATCATATTTCATAATTTCGAACATCAATGAGTTTTGTTACTTATGTTCATACTGACATTCATGGTCCATTAAAATCTTTCAGCACATTTGCTTTTATTTATAAAGTAATTTATCATCTAAAATATCTATGGAAGAATAAAAAATTTACAAAAAAATTTAGGTCGAGAATTAGTTAATTAATCTCTAGTGCCTTAACTTTTTAGCCCTAATTAAATTACATAAAACAATAACAGACCTAGTGTAATCAACAAGTGGAGTCTGAGAAATTAATTCAGTTACATAAATGGATTGATATTTTTTCAGAATCATATAAATTTATAGGTTAGACCAGCTATAAATTCATGAAATATTATTTGTAAAAAGGCTCTAAAACTTGATAAATTACATATCTTTTTGCAAGTATAAAATTATACGATTTTTTTCTATATAAAATTATACGATATTTTTATATATAAATTTTTTATCGCACTTTATAGGACATATGCATCAGTATTCTATATGGTATCCACTTTTTCTTAATCTATTTGGAAGGTTTGTTATAACTAATTTTCTGGTTTAAAAATATCAAATTTCGTCTGAATCATCATTTGTCAAGATTTTTTGGCATAAATTCTTTATCTTGGATCGATAATGAAGTTGTACCATGAGAAAAGAGTAAAAAGAACCCCCATTCAAGAGTGAAATAGAATATAAAATCGTAAGCTCCCAAGCAGTGGAGGAGCCAAGGCTCTCACCGCGTGCCTGTTAAAAAACATCATTTGATATTATTTTGTCTTTAAATTCTAATGTATCAAAGAAAATACAAAAATAATATATTTGAAAAAGACGAGAAAGTTTCACTTTTCAATTAGACGAAAGATCATTATTAACTTTTGTAAATATATATGAACAAATTAGTTATAGTTAAAGTAATTACTATTCTCTCCTTTTTAAAAAGAATGACCTACTTTCTTTTTTAGTCCGTTTAAAAAAGAATGACCATTTCTTTTTTTGGCAACACTTTAATTTTAACTTTTCACATGACATGTTTAAGACCACATGATTAAAGGACATTTTGGTACATTTGACATAACTTTAATTTAAGACCACAATATTCAAAAGTTTTTTTATTTTCTTAAACTTCGTGCCAAGTCAAAATATGTCATTCTTTTTTAAACGAAGGGAGTACTAATTAATAAATTATTTTTCTGATACTTTCTTAGAATCTTTTCGAAAAGAAAAGAAGCAATTAGAATTGAGTAGCAACAACATGCAAGTAAAATGATAACTCCTTTCTATGCTAAATTCATTGATGATATGATTAGTAAAGTTGATGTTGTGGTCTTACCACATGTTGTCTCTAATATAAATCAGACATACTTTATCATCTTCTAGTGTAGAGTCGTTACATTGGGTATGGACTATTAAAATAAATTTACCTTTAATATCATTTCAGTTATTTATTTAAAGAGAATGATAGAGTTGTTGATGATCTTGTAAATGAACTTTGTATAAGTTATATAATTAATTATTCCATTAATTCTTGACGTTTTGACAAAGATGAAAAATTGTTAATTTAATTAATGTATCAGTTTGTGAAGAAAAATATAGCTTTTGAAAGGTAAAATCATCGTTCAACTATATAAAGCATTTTGATATTTCAATATTTCACTTGGAATATTTTTACTTTTAATATAAAAATATAATATGTTAGTATTTGTTATAATTAATATGTGTTTATATTTTTTTTCATAAATATCTTGACTTTATAATGACATTTTCGTGAATTAACTTTTAACATGAGAACTTTTCACTTATAATATAGTAATAATTTTTGGACACGCATGTTGCACGTATATTTCGTACCAAATTTAATTATTTTAAAAAGAATAATATATTATTTAAAAGATTTTAAAAAAATTTAAACAATCATCTTTTTGATATATTATCAAGGTAAATGAGATAAGAAAAAATAGTTTAATTATATGAATTTAAGTGAAATATAAGTTTCAAATCAAATAAAAAAATTATCATCTTCAGTCAAAATAGAGTTTGATGAGATACATAAATAATTAACCGTATTGATGAGCTCTGATATCCTTGACCTGCAGATAGCTCTGGTATCCTTTTAAAAATTTCATAATTTTTAGGGATAGTAACAGGTCTTCGGTGTCCCATAATTCTTCAGCAGAAAGTATAACTTCTTTGTTGTTGCGCTGGGCTTCTTCATTGCTGGTTTCACTTCGCGTTGAAGTATCAGATTTATCAATCTGGGTTATGTTTTCCAGCAAATTCCTTTTTACTTCTTCTAAGTAAGCGCTTATCATGGCTTCTTTATCTCCTTCTTGAGTGGAGATTTTTCTGGCAATATGTCGCACTGAAGGATCATGAACACTAATCTTCTTTTGGGGAAGGTTTTTATACTCTTCAACAGTTTTTTCAATAGTGTCTATTAATTCTTGTCCAATCATTTGCTTGGACTTGGGATCTTTTCTGAGTAATTTTTCTCAGAAATTGTTGTAGAAGACCCGATATAAAGCATGAATATTTTCCTCTGTGAAACCGACCTCAGGAGTCCATTTATGAATGCATGGGATCGAGAATTCAATAAAAAATAGAATTGGTTGATTTTTTCCAACCAACAGATATGATCTGTGTGATATAGTTCATTCATGTCTGGGGACACTTTTGCCCATTGTTTGTATAACTGAAGGAATTTTGAGGGTAAAATGTTCATCGTAGGTCCGTGGTATGACCACCAGTTAATAAACCAATTAGGGATTGACCCTATAAATATTTTTGCACAGATTTTTACAAATCATGTGTGCTTGTATTTCTCATTATTATAATAAAATACTCTATCAAAGGCTTGGATATAATCCCAGTAAGTATAATTTATTGAAATGCCGTTGAGGCTTATCTGCCTTTCTCTCATTGTCGACATTCCCCAATCTTCTACGGATATAATCTGTTTGATAATAATTTTTGAGAAGTTATAAACATTCTCTTCAATACTATAACCAGCACTCACGAAGTGTTGAATTTCTGCGCTTCCGGTGCTTGTCAGGATTGTTTCATAATATGCTCGAGTTTTGTATGACTCACCCGGGTAGTATAACCCTTTAATCAGATACCGTTGGAATATTTTCTATGGTTCGTTTCTTCTCTGAATATCAGAGTTTTCTAGAAGAAATATAATTTCTCTTTTTTGAAGTTTTTCGTAGGATTTGATATCATCATTATCCTCTTTTATGACCGAAGCAAAGGTATTACCTTTTTGCTTTTGTGCCTGAAAATATACCTGCGCATGCTCGTATAACGGGCTATCTTTTGAAATATCTTCCAAATTAATGACCTCCTCAGGGGTGGCGGCAGAAGATGAAGATTCACCTTCACTAGAAATCCGTTTATTAAGGTAGATATACCTCAAAACATTGATTTGTTAAATAAATGGACGATTCCTAAAGTTCCTATTAAGACCATTTATGATTATGGTTGGTTTGATAAACTATCTACTAAGCAGTTGATTAAAACAACTGAACAATCTTTAGCATTAAATTCTTCTGAACAGACTGTTCGTTTGTTAAACAAACGTGACATTGATCTTTATAAAAATCAGTATAATTATCTGCATATTGGCATGGTTCAAATTGCTTTTAAACCTCTTACCCTTAAAGGGTTACCTGAGACTATCCTAGCCGCTCTCAGAGATGCTAGAAATTTAAATTTTCGATAGTCTCTTATGGGTTCAATTGAATCAACCGTGGCCTATGGTCCAGTTTATTTCAATACGCAACCTAATTTGCAGTTATCTTTATCTGATGTCAATATTCTTGATGCCTTAACATTAAATGTTAAAACACATGGTTATAACTATGTGCCAGGTTCAAAACTTATAAGTTTGTCTTATAGAATTTATTTCAAGTTATTATCAACCTTGAATCCAAGATGTAAGTTATACGATACATCCGATCAAACAATTTTAATGGAAATGAATTTTGCAAGATCTAAGGTCACCACCAGGAGACCGATTAAGTGGGAAGAAATTAATTTTCCAATGACTTGGACTCTCGACTCGGTTATATCCCCAAGTCAGTTAATGGATACGGTTACTAATACTGAGTATTCTCACATCTCGCAAAATCCCGATGGGAGAATTTGCATCCAGTTTGTGGATAATAGCTATGCTCCTCACAGGCAGTCCCGGTCTAACCATAGGCTCATGCCTCCGGTAAGTTCTATTTATAATAGACGATCTCTTAGTCACAGATTTTTGCCTGATATTCAGCATATTTCTCCTATTGACCCAATTTATGGTCCAGCACAAAAATCGCGCTGCTTCTTTACACACTATTGAATCTGATTATAGTTCAAAGGTGGAAAAGGTAAAAATTGACCCTCGGACTAATATTGTTTAGGTTAATGATGTCAAAGATGATAGTTCTGATAAGGACTTCCCTACTGCTTCTGATATGGAGTTCAATCTAAATGATATTTAATGATTCCACACCAATTAGATTTTAGCCCAGGTTCCCTGGCAAGAAAACTAATTCAAAAAGAATTTTTTGATGTAAAGTGGAACAAGTTTAAAACTTGGTTTTTTGAATCTTATAGTAAATATGATATGAATAATATTTCTCAAAAATTCTACGAAGCTTGTGTCCTGCATAATCAAATTATGCACTTCGTCCCTTGGTTTATAACCACCTATTTGCCTTTATATGTAAATACTATTGAGAGGACTTATCGCGATGAAAATGGTAATCTTACTACAACCGTTTACCCTCCACAGTCCTCTTTTATTTTGCCTAACAATACGGGTATTACATTCAGTGCATTTCAAAAATTAATTGACGAAGAAATTGCTTCAGTAAGTATTTTTGAGATTAATAAGCTCGTTTCTCAAAATAATTATTTGGGATTGTATGTCAAAATTTTGGGAGAACATATTAGCTCTCTTGATAAAAAACTTGATGAGCTAACCATTTTACTAAAAGGTATAAAAGCAGATATAGCTAAAACCAACGTCGCTTCTACTTCTGGAAGTAAAAAAGATGTTGTCCCTACTTTTATTTAAAGGCCTCCTGAGATTCAGGATTTTAAGTTTAAATCGGGCTTCTATTTCCCATCTGTATGACCGGGTAATTTGATCGATATGACGATTAGGATTCAGGACTTTTATTCAAAGGCCTCCTGCATGTCCCTGCCAAATGAATTCTGAATTAGTAGAATTCTGCAAAAGGAAAATTGATAGTCTGCTACAAAAAGGTTTAATAAAACCATCCAAATCTCCTTGGTCATGCACAACATTCTATGTCAATAATGCTGCAGAAAAGGAACGTGGAGCTCCCAGGTTAGTAATAAATTACAAGCCTTTAAACAAATGTTTAAAATGGATAAGGTATCCTATTCCAAATAAAAGAGACTTACTTTCAAGATTATACGACACTAATATATTTTCAAAAGTTGATTTAAAATCAGGTTATTGGCAGATTCAGGTATTTCAAGAGCATGCTTATAAAACTGCTTTTAATGTTCCTTTTGGGCAATACGAGTGGAATGTCATGCCATTCGGTTTAAAAAATGCCCCATCAAAATTTTAAAAAATTATGAATGACATCTTTAATCCATATTTGGATTTCATCATTGTGTATATTGACGATATTTTGGTATTTTCCAAAACTCTAGAGATGCATATTAAGCACCTTGATATCTTCAAGAAGATTGTTATACAAAATGGTTTGATGATATCTAAATAAAAAATGAGTTTGTTTCAAACTGAAGTTCGTTTTCTAGGACATCTAATATGTCAGGGAAATGTCACTCCCATACAAAGGGCTATTGACTTTGCGTCCAAATTTCCGGACATTATCACTGACAGAACACAGCTGCAAAGGTTCTTGGGAAGTTTAAACTACATTTCCCCATTTTATAAAAACCTTTCTCGCGATTTAGCCCCGTTATATGACAGGTTAAAAAAGGATTATAAATCGCCATGGACTAATAGTCACACTACTTTGGTAAAGAATATCAAACTTCGTGTTCAATCTTTACCATGTTTAACTCTGGCTAACCCTGCTTGGCAGAAAATTATTGAGACAGATGCGTCCAATATTGGTTATGGTGGGATACTGAAGCAAATTAATCCCAATGATAAAAATGAGTATCTTATAAGATTTCATTCAGGAAAGTGGACAGAGTCCCAGAAAAAATATGCTACTGTGGCCCATGAAATGCTCACTATTGTTAAGTGTGTTCTTAAGTTCCAAGATGATTTATATAATCAAAAGTTTTTAATAAAAACTGATGCTCAATCAGTCAAATATATGTTTGACAAAGATTTTAAGCATGATGCCTCTAAGCTTATATTTGCAAGATGGCAGGCTCAACTAGACCCATTTGATTTTGATATTCATTATAAGAAGGGAACTGATAATTCTTTACCAGACTTCTTATCAAGAGAATATATTCAATAAAATGTTTTATACTTCATTTTTCTCTGAAAAAACCTTGATTTCCATTTTAAAGGTAATTATATTACCTAAAGATCTTAAAAAGCTCATTGTTGAAATCATCATAGATGATCTATTAAGAGAAGATTTCTCTATTCATGACTACTCAGAAGTAGTCCGAGAAGACTTAACGGATTATTTTTCAGAATAACTAATCTGTTTTCCTACAGGATGGACCCGCCGTGGAGGCAAGTTCGTGGAAAAGGACGGGGAAGATCATCCCCAGGAAGGTCCTCTGGACATTCCAGTTCACAAGGATTGTCATATCGATCAAATTACCCGGTCATACAGATGGGAAATAGAAGCCTGTTTAATAAACGAATTTCTAGTGAAGGTGAATCTTCATCTTCTGCCGCCACCCCTGAGCAGGTCATTAATTTGGAAGATATTTCAAAAGATAGCCCGTTATACGAGCATGCGCAGGCATATTTTTAGGCACAAAAGCAAAAAGGTAATACCTTTGCTTCGGTCATAAAAGAGGATAATGATGATATCAAGTCCTACGGAAAACTTCAAAAAAGAGAAATTATATTTCTTCTAGAAAACTCTGATATTCAGAGAAGAAACGAACCATGGAAAATATTCCAACGGTATCTGATTAAAGGGTTATACTACCCGGGTGAGTCATACAAAACTCGAGCATATTATGAAACAATCCTGACAAGCACCGGAAGCGCAGAAATTCAACACTTCGTGAGTGCTGGTTATAGTATTGAAGAGAATGTTTATAACTTCTCAAAAATTATTATCAAACAGATTATATCCGTAGAAGATTGGGGAATGTCGACAATGAGAGAAAGACAGATAAGCCTCAATGGCATTTCAACAAATTATACTTACTGAGATAATATCCAAGCCTTTGATAGAGTATTTTATTATAATAATGACAAATACAAGCACACGTGGTTTGTAAAAATCTGTGCAAAAATATTTACAGGGTCAATCCCTAATTGGTTTATTAACTGGTGGTCATACCACGGACCTACGGTGAACATTTTACCCTCAAAATTCCTTCAGTTATACATGGAATGGGCAAAAGTGTCCCCAGACATGAATGAACTATATCACGCAGATCATATCTGCTGGTTGGAAAAAATCGACCAAGTCTATTTTTTATTGAATTCTCGATACCATGGATTCATAAATGGACTCCTGAGGTCGGTTTCATAGAGTAAAATATTCCTGCTTTATACCGAGTCTTCTACAATAATTTCTGGGAAAAATTGCTCAGAAAAGATCCCAAGTCCAAGCAAATGATTGGATAAGAATTAATAGACACTATTGAAAAAACTGTTGAAGAGTATAAAAACCTTCCCCAGAAGAAGATTAGTATCCATGATCCTTCAGTGCGACATATTGCCAGAAAAATCTCCACTCAAGAAGGAGATAAAGAAGCTATGATAAGCGCTTACTTAGAAGAAGTAAAAAGGAATTTGCTGGAAAACATAACCCAGATTGATAAATCTGATACTTCAATGCGAAGTGAAACCAGCAATGAAGAAGCCCAACGCAACAACGAAGAAGTTATACTTTCTGCTGAAGAATTACAGGACACCGAAGACCTGTTACTATCCCTAAAAGCCATGGAAAAGAAACGTGGCAAGAACAAAGTATGAGGAAGGCAGAAGATGAGCTGTCACTATTACTATACAGTATATAAACTGTTTAAACAGTAGATTCACTGTCCAGGGACCCATATGGGACCCATCTCTACTGTACATAGATTCCTTATGTTTTATTTTCCTTCTATATAAGTGTTTATTTTGTTAAGTAGGAACACACAGAAAAAATAGAATAGACTCTCTCTCTTCTCTCTAGTTAGCTTTGTAAAGAAAATATCAGAAAGCGTTTGCCGCTGTTCCGATCCTTAATAAAATTTTTGGATCAGTTTTGCAAGCAACCTTGGCTCTTGGACGTCCCTAAGGTATATACTTTTATTTTAGTTTTATTTACTTTAGTTCTATTCTCCTAGCCAGGACTATGTCCGGCTAAACGGCGTCCATGTCTATGTCTCTTACCTAACGTCTCTCCTATATGCACCATGAATGGATCTAAGCTTTATTAAAATGGAAAGGAATTTTTTTTATAAGGTTTCTTGACTTGGTTCTGAGATGGTGGTACAGTCGGATCTAAAACTACTCTTATTGTCTCTGCCTAGCAAGCCTGTAGCAAGCCATGACCTCCTTAGCCCGTGAAATGTGTTGAAAAGGGCGCCTCTTAGTCCGGTTAGAACCGCTATTGGGTTAGAACCGTTGGACAAGAGTATAATAAAGAGTATGTACTGTGGTCCCTGACAGGCCCTTTGCTCAGGTAAAAGAGTTAGTCTCTTCCATACAGTCTGAAGAAATTGTATGAAAAATTCTCGAATATTTCAGTTCTTATGCCTGCGTTTATGCGCCAGTATAAGGATGCTGAATTGCTTGATCCTTGACCATGGCGGACTACCGCCCGGTCGTTGATCCTGTAATCTGGTATCATAGCCTAGAAATGTTCATGGTATATATGAGATAGAGGTGAAAGTATTAGATATAGATATGGAACTTCATTGTGTTATGGATCTCGGAGAAGTGAGTACTAAAAGTACTAGATTCGAGGAGGTAGATATACCTCAAAACCTTGATTTGTTAAACAAATGGACGATTCCTAAAGTTTCTATTAAGACCATTTATGATTATGGTTGGTTTGATAAACTATCTACTAAGCAGTTGATTAAGACAACTGAACAATCTTTAACATTAAATTTTTCTGAACTCCACCCACCTACCAACCCCTCTTTTTTTCTTCTAAATAAACTCCACATTAAAAAGATCAACATGGGGTGGGTGATGTTTTTTTGGTTAAAATTCTTTTTTAATTTTAATTTTATTCAAAAAAATATCACATGTTCTCAAATAACGACAACAATCATTATTTTTTCTGGTTAACAAGAGAGAAATGGTGAAAAGTTTATCAATAGTAGAATATTAAGTGAAAAAAAGAAAGAGAAAATGAATATAGAAAAACAAGAAAGAAATAAAAAACAAAAAAAAATAAAAAATCTGTTTGTAGGCTCTTCACGCGCTTCTTTCGCGTGAAAAATACGCAACTTGTCAAATGTGCAAAATTATACAATCAGACCCTGCTATAAATGTTTAATTGGTATGAATCTTAGTTACATGACAAAGTAAAAATGGTGTTAACTTTAGATGTTTGTCAATGGGTAAACAGATTCTTTCATAGCGGTCTTTTTATTTATAGTAAGAGTAAAATTCTCAAAGCAAGTAAAGGACTAGACATTGTCTTACAATCCTAATGAGGGCAGAATATTACAAATGAAGAAGGGCTGGTTGACGAACAAAACAAAAAAGAATATTATCAGATGATAGCACAATAATTTCTCTTAGAAATTACTTGATACAAATAGTGCAAAAATAGTAATAAAATCTCAGGATGAAGACAATGTAACAGAAAATGGACAGAACAAGGATCATGTTAATTTGGCATTTTCAAAAAAAGTAAAAGATATATGATAGAATATGAGGAGATAAGAAAGCAGACGAAAGTGGGCACAGTAATAAAAGAGAATGATAAATGTCAAAATGATAGAGGAAAAATAAAGAATAAAGAGAATCTTACTATGGTTATTAGTCATGCTAAACCTTGAATGCATAACAGTTGTAAGGTGGATCAAAATTAAAATAAATAAATTTTCACAGTAAGAATGAATTCTCCAAATAAAATCCTACATGAGACTATCTCTAATTCTATAGAGGCATTGAAGGATATCAATACAAAAGTCACATGGACAGATGAACAAGGTAGGTGATATGAAATTATCAACCAATCTTTTGATCAAATAGCTAGAAAAATAGATATATCTCCGAGGGTTAATTTAAGAAAATCAGATAAAGAAAAACAATAGGGAAACACAGATACTTAACAACCTACAATAATTGTTGCAAAGAAGACAACAACTAAGAACAACGTTGAATGATGATTAAGACATTTATTTAGAATATCAGGTCTGTGAAGACTCAAAAGACATTTCAATGAATTCATGTCTAATGTTCTGTTTTCACGTATGTTTCATGAAAATTTCATATCTTTATATTCACGTAGAGTTGGTCTGCTCAATCAGGTTAAGACACGGAGTGTCGATACGCCCGACTAAGATATAGGGCCTAACAGACTTGGTATCAGAATCTAAGTTATGTGTCTCAAGAAGTCTATGAAATCATGTCTAGTAGAGTTATACTTATGAGTGTGTTGCGCATCACACTTATATTTAAGAGGCTACTCAGACAATTAGGAAATTGACCTTTTTTACGCTTTCGATCGAGCAATAGACCCGTGCCTTAAGAGATTATTCTCATTCATGTATTGCTCCATGTTTTACATAATATGCCTCTGAAAAAGAAGTCACAAGTGAGAGAAAGGTCTAGTACAGTGCTAGAAGCGGACTCCAATAAGCTACCACCTACTACCAGAGTTTTGGCCTGGGCTCAGGGTGGCCCATCTAGTCAGGAACCCACAACCCTACAATTACCAAGAACAGAGGGGGCCATGAAAGTCCTTTAATCATCTACTCCACTGCCAATTTCTGTCGATAATGATATTAGGGGAGATATTCAGTTGCTCACACAACTTGTGGATGCTCAGTCAAAACACCATGAAAAGGCACTTGTGAGTGCTGGTTCACAGGAAGGATTAGCAGGCAGTATTTTTCAAGAAGTTTTCGGGGGCGGGTCTCGGGGAAAAGCGTACCAAAAGTACTTCGGAGCGTAAATTAAAAGCGTATATCCATAGAGCGTAAGCCCTATAATTTGGGGCGTAAGTGTTAGGCGTAAAAGCGCAAGTCCCGGGTGCAAAAGTGTAAGCCCCGGAAGTTAATTTTAATTTTTATTATTTTAAAAATATTTTTGCTATAAATAATTTTTTATTATTATTGGTGTAATAATATTTATACTTTATTCTATCATGTTTTCATATTTTTTTCTAGAATATATAAATAAATAAAGTAACTCTCGTAGAAATGACAGTGCCATAAGTAATTTTTTTAGATCATCATGTTTGAAATTGATATGATAAAGATTTCATAGTATTATGTTCCTCAGACAACTTTTTATTTTGTCATTGCTCTTAAACTTTTTATCTTTGTCTTTTGAAATACATAAACAATAATCAGTGCAAAAATATTAGTTGAGGGTAGGAATGATTAATAAATATGGAGATGGATGATGCTTTTATTTTAAAAATTATCTCCGTTATTATCAGTTTTTGTGTTGTTAGCTTTCTCAAATAATAATTATAATATTATTTTTATATTATTGGTGATTTATTTAAAGTTATTTGTAAAATTATTGAAAAATTATTACTTATATATTTTCTTAGTAATAAAATTATAAAATTAAAGTACATGAAATATACGTCCCGTAGATCCATGGGACTTATGCCTCGTATCTCGGGGCTTACGCCTCGCCCCAGTGTCATGACCCTATTTCTCAAGTCATGATGACACCTACAATCCCCCAGTAGGCGAACCAATTCCCGTAGCCCAGAACGGTTAGTAATGGGCTACTACCTAACCAAAACGCACCAGCAAGCAGAAATAAGCGAAAGCAAAAGTCGAATATAAATACATAAAGGAAACTACACCAACCCCAAGACTTGGTATCAATAGTACAGAACCTTCTAATAGGATACAAGTGCTAGTAGTAACAAAATACAACATAAATTGCCTCCGAAAGTACAAGGAGCAACAGTACAGCAGATGACATGTAGACAAGCCCCGACCGTCAGGCGCTCACCCTAGTCTCAAAGATCCAAAAGCTGCACGAGTCTCCAACGTGATCAACGGCGAAAGCTCAGCTAATATCTGCACAAAAAAGTGCAGAAGTGTAGTATGAGCACCAAAACCACGGGTACTCAGTAGATATCATAGGCCGACTGAGCGCATATAAGATATAAAAGCAGTAAGTAACAGATAGCATGAAAGCAGTCACTGAAGCCATAAGCAAGGCACAAGGAGCTAGCACAGATCATCCATAACCAAGAGCTTCAAGTAACACATGCTAGCACAGAGATACAATTACACAGAATCACAGGTGAAGGAAAGGAGAACGCACCTGGAGTCCTTGCACAACAATATAAGTAAGTTGAGAGAGAGTTGAGAAAATGGCGGTATACCGGCAACCTCAAGTGGAAGAAAAAGACGTAGAGTAGTCTAACATACTCAAAATGGAATCAACCAGTATAAGGAAATCATAACACCAATCCAATCATATGATAGCATAACCAGGGAATCACCTCACAAGTACAACCCTTGGATGAAATAACTAGGCCACAATAACCGAGAGATAACACTCAGCTTCCCACAAGAATAGAACCAGAGTCTCACACTCTGCTCAGAAGGCCACACAAAAGTGCCTCAATAAGATAGGACTCCAAAGCCCTCTCAATAATCAAAAATCCCACAACCAAAGCCTCAACAGGCTAGCAATCACTAATCTTTCAAGATCGGGTGCCAAGACAAGCTCTAAATAAAGACAGGAGTAAATATAGTCTACCTACAGTCCCAACGGCCGCCCATACAACCGAGAAACACAATCAAGTGAAAGCAAACCCTCCGGCATCCCATACTACCGGAGCGTACACTGAACACACAACAAACAAGGGTGGAATCCAATGCATGATATGATATGATGTGGAATAGAACCTCTGTATGTACCTCCTCCGGTGCCAATCAGGCCCAGCAGGCAGGTTCCATGGAAGGACTCAGCCTGTATACCTCTACTCCACCGTATACCCTTCCCTCCGGCGCACGCAGCCCGAAGCCCCAGGCCCGGAGCGGCAAGGTCCATGGAGGTCCCTAACCCCATACTAAAACTCAGTATCAAGACATGTCATCCGGAAGCAAGTCCGGGATCAAGATAGAGACCCAGTCTGAAGTATGCATGCCCAGACCCTGTCCAGGACTAAAGTAGTATAAAATGCCTCAAAAACCCATCCAAGGGTGCCCGGGCATAACCGGGTCTAAAACTTTAGTAAATCAAGTCTAATGCTCCGCCCTGCAGAGACTAGTATCAGTAATAAAATTAAGTCTGGATCTCTGCCCGCAGAGACTAGTATCAGTAATAAAATCAAGTCTGGTGCTCTGCCCCGCAGAGACTAATACCAGTAATAAAATTAGTGCGAAAACATCCAAAAATCCCCTTTTCTATCATCAACAGTACAAAAAATGGGCCCCTAGGGCCATGCAAATTTAGGAAAACTGTCGGTAGTGGCTCACAGCCAAAACTGTAGTAAAACATGCAGGGGAAAATCTTTTTCATGGATGATATGCTCGTACACAAATATAAAAGTAGCCCAACGGCTCACAACAATTCCTATCAGCCCTGCACAGGCCCAATAGCTACTCAGCAGACATAACCAGCCTAAAAGGATAATCTCTATGTCCGGGACTCGTGGACATTCCCAAATAGCCCACCATCTATGTTCCAGAGTCAATACAAGGCCACACAGGACCACAAAGGTAATATACATTACTATGCGAATACTACAAACAACGTATGAAATAGACGGACGAAAGGCAGACAAGGTCTGGGGTACCAACCTATAACAACCCATCCAAGGATGCTAATTAATGAAGTTATAGACTATATACGCAGAGTCTATATAGGGGAAAACCATAACCTACCTGTCATCCGATGACTAGTTGCGAGAACGGCATCGTCCAGACTCGAACAGCTCCAGGAAGCTTTGAATCACATAAAACGAATACTTTCAACTGAAGCCCCAAAGGCGTCTCTATGAAGCCTGACCAACCAAGGTAATGGAACAATTGTTAGAATCGACAACGCTGCAAGAACGAGCCATAGCCAATTGATAAGGTGTTAATATCACACTCGCGACCAGCCAACTCCAAAGCGTAAAAATGAGGCCAATAACAATTACAAATGGCAGCTAAATCCAACAACAATACGTTAACCATATCTCCAAGGAGCGATGAGCTCCCGAGGCACTATTTCAAGGCGTACTTCACGTTTGTCCAATCCAATCACTATCGTATGTGATCCCAAAAAGAATCGCAAAATTTCCCAATCCCTCCAGCACCTTACCACAACCAGAACACCACAACAATAACCAAACATAACAAGATAAAGGGGCTGTCCAAAGCCACAAATCCAAAATACCACTTTGTGGCTCAGAAATCCATAAAATAATACTAGAACATATAATAACGAAGGAGGGTCGTAGGGGAGAGATTTCCTTGACAAAAATATTCAATATTCCAAGATTAACCACCTTCCTCCTTGCAGGAACAACAAACATATCCAAATCCAACAAGAAACTACTACAAGTTATCAAAAAATACAACTTTTCGTGACTAGAAGCTTAGAATCTTGATTCAACAAATAGATAAGTGTACGGGATCCATACCTCACCAATATAACTCCGTAGCTACTGCCAAATACTCAGAAAACACCTGCTTGATTGCTGCATCAACACCCACGAAGATACGCCATGACATCGACGGGGAAAACTATACCAAAATGACGAGCTCGCGACGTAGAGCAACTTCCGTTAAACTTCCGAATTGAAAGGATCAAAGTCCATGGATTATTTATGGACTTTACCTTTGATTTTCAGTGCATTTTGGGTGAAAATAATGAGTTAAAACGAAGGAGAAATCAGCTTTTATAAGCTGAACTGACTTAGGATGTGGGCCCCACTTTGACGTGCCTGCTTGCGCAGTCTTACGAAAATATGAATATCTTTCTATTCTGAAGTCGTATGGACGAACGGTTTAGTGCGTTGGAAACTAGACTAGTAGACCTTAGATTTGGTATATTGGGGGTCCACTAACTCTTTATAGATAGGGAGAAACACCCCAAGACATTTAACCCAAATTTGAAGAGAATTCCTTAAAGGAATTTACAATAACTTTTTCCGACTTTTGTTTCGCAACTTGCTTGACTTCAAAACTTATCATACAACCATTTTGCCATTACAATACCTCATAACACATCCTTCTTAGTATATTAGACACTATTAGTCTTACCCCAAAGTCACGGGTTACTTTAAACCTTCCAAACGGGCGAAGTGTTACACGAGGCATTTCTTTAACTCAAACTTTTGAGTAAGGGATTCCTTTGACCTAGAACCTTGGTTTAATTCTTTGATATTACAAAGAATATTGTCGGAAGTCAACGATTTCCAAAGTTGAAGCTCTAAAATGAGGAACGGCCATAAAGACCAAACAAACGGCTCGGGCACCGAACTACCGGTCCCGACAAGCCATAAATGACTTGGGCCGCTACAAGTAAGCTTTAATGGTACAAGAAAGGCGAAAAAGTGTAAATGACCGGAAGGGTCATTACACCCAGGGTACGTAAAACGCCTCGCCTCACGCCCTTGCCTTTAAAAACATTGTCAGCAGATTCACGAATTAGAGAGTTTCTCCATATCGGTCCTTTTATTTTGTCACGCTCCAAACCTGAAGAGGTGCCACTGATTCCCAGTATCTCCCTTAATCGAGTAAACCCCATATAAACCACACAACCTTAAGACTTGAAACTGCTGAAAGTCTGGGTCGATAAGGCCGCCATGTATAAAATTATTGGTACGAGTAAGAAATTTCATACATCTTTATATACGCAAGGTCGGGGAGGCCACAATTTAAAATTAACAACTAACAACAATGCCGACAAAGCCACATCTGACTGACTGGACACACGACCTAAGTCTACAAGCCTCTAAAAACATAACTTCTAACTTTCGATCGGGATAGGGCCCCGACCTACCCATCACTATATATACATGTTAAAATTTCTAACTCAGTAGCCCCAGAAGGATGGAGCTTACCAATAAACTGTTGAACTAGACGATGCATATTGAGGAGCCTTGTTTATCTGTCTATCACAACTTGCAGACATGAATACAATGCCTCCGATAATGGGAATGTCAGTACAAATAATATACCGAGTATGTAAGGCGATATAATAATGAAATTGAAATCACATTATACCAAAATAAGTATATAACCAAACCTACCTTCTTCTGATCCAAATCATATAACAATAACAATAAACATAAACTAGCCCCAAAGGCATTGTGCACATATGTATAGCCCCAAAGGCAACCGTACATAACTTCGAAGGAAACTGTACATAGCCCTGAAGGAAACCATATATAGTACTGAAGGCAACTATACGTAGCACATAAGACAAGCGTATATATCCCCGAAGGCAATCACACATAGCCTCGAAGGCAACACATAGCCTCAAAGGAAAGTAATAAAGCTATAAGCAATATGATTATGCATTCTCTAACACACCGCTAGACACAAAATTCCTACCAAATTAAATATGAGTTCCCAACAAGAGATTACTATGATAACACAAGACGAAACAATCACATTCAAGATATCTACGAGTAGATTTTTGATAGCACACTAGACTTGCAACTTATGGAATTGTGGAATCATGCCAAAAGAGAAAGGAATAGCCTTTACATACCTTACTTCTTGGAATTTATCTCTTGCATTATGTCATCGATGTTCATCAATGATAATTCTTATATATAACATAATATTATATATAATAGTATAAGCAACTAACTAAGAGGCATGATGATGCCGGCAATACATTAATAATCCACGAACGATAAGCTCGACAAATACAATAAATAAATAGTGTATCATCATACCCTTCTCTTTTCTGCATTCCAAAATAATTTCATAACCTTTCTATGAGGTCAAACTTACTAACCCCATGCTTAATTCACACTATACATCCTCTTACAAAGCTTAAATAATTATATGAACTCGAACTCTTGGCTACGTAGCACCTAAGGCAAGCGTATATATTCCCGAAGGAAATCACACATAGCCTCGAAGGCAACACATAGCCTCAAAGGAAAGTAATAAAGCTATAAGCAATATGATTATGCATTCTCTAACACACCGCTAGACACAAAATTCCTACCAAATTAAATATGAGTTCCCAACAAGAGATTACTATGATAACACAAGACAAAACAATCACATTCAAGATATCTACGAGTAGATTTTTGATAGCACACTAGACTTGCAACTTATGAAATTGTGGAATCATGCCAAAAGAGAAAGGAATAGCCTTTACATACCTTACTTCTTGGAATTTATCTCTTGCATTATGTCATTGATGTTCATCAATGATAATTCTTATATATAACATAATATTATATATAACAGTATAAGCAACTAACTAAGAGGCACGATGATGCCGGCAATACAATAATAATCCACGAACGATAAGCTCGACAAATACAATAAATAAATAGTGTATCATCTTACCCTTCTCTTTTCTGCTTTCCAAAATAATTTCATAACCTTTCTATGAGGTCAAACTTACTAACCCCATGCTTAATTCACACTATACATCCTCTTACAAAGCTTAAATAATTATATGAACTCGAACTCTTGGCTACGTAGCACCTAAGGCAAGCGTATATATCCCCGAAGGCAATCACACATAGCCTCGAAGGCAACACATAGCCTCAAAGGAAAGTAATAAAGATATAAGCAATATGATTATGCATTCTCTAACACACCGCTAGACACAAAATTCCTACCAAATTAAATATGAGTTCCCAACAAAGGATTACTATGATAACACAAGACAAAACAATCACATTCAAGATATCTACGAGTAGATTTTTGATAGTACACTAGACTTGCAACTTATGGAATTGTGGAATCATGCAAAAAGAGAAAGGAATAGCCTTTACATACCTTACTTCTTGGAATTTATCTCTTGCATTATGTCATCGATGTTCATCAATGATAATTCTTATATATAACATTATATTATATATAACAGTATAAGCAACTAACTAAGAGGCACGATGATGCCGGCAATACAATAATAATCCACGAATGATAAGCTCGACAAATACAATAAATAAATAGTGTATCATCATACCCTTCTCTTTTCTGCTTTCCAAAATAATTTCATAACCTTTCTATGAGGTCAAACTTACTAACCCCATGCTTAATTCACACTATACATCCTCTTACAAAGCTTAAATAATTATATGAACTCGAACTCTTGGCTACGTAGCACCTAAGGCAAGTGTATATATCCCCGAAGGCAATCACACATAGCCTCGAAGGCAACACATAGCCTCAAAGGAAAGTAATAAAGATATAAGCAATATGATTATGCATTCTCTAACACACCGCTAGACACAAAATTCCTACCAAATTAAATATGAGTTCCCAACAAGAGATTACTATGATAACACAAGACAAAACAATCACATTCAAGATATCTACGAGTAGATTTTTGATAGCACACTAGACTTGCAACTTATGGAATTGTGGAATCATGCCAAAAGAGAAAGGAATAGCCTTTACATACCTTACTTCTTGGAATTTATCTCTTGCATTATGTCATCGATGTTCATCAATGATAATTCTTATATATAACATAATATTATATATAACAGTATAAGCAACTAACTAAGAGGCACGATGATGCCGGCAATACAATAATAATCCACGAACGATAAGCTCGACAAATACAATAAATAAATAGTGTATCATCATACCCTTCTCTTTTCTGCTTTCCAAAATAATTTCATAACCTTTCTATGAGGTCAAATTTACTAACCCCATGCTTAATTCACACTATACATCCTCTTACAAAGCTTAAATAATTATATGAACTCAAACTCTTGGCTACGTAGCACCTAAGGCAAGCGTATATATTCTCGAAGGCAATCACACATAGCCTCGAAGGCAACACATAGCCTCAAAGGAAAGTAATAAAGCTATAAGCAATATGATTATGCATTCTCTAACACACCGCTAGACACAAAATTCCTACCAAATTAAATATGAGTTCCCAACAAGAGATTACTATGATAACACAAGACAAAACAATCACATTCAAGATATCTACGAGTAGATTTTTGATAGCACACTAGACTTGCAACTTATGGAATTGTGGAATCATGCCAAAAGAGAAAGGAATAGCCTTTATATACCTTACTTCTTGGAATTTATCTCTTGCATTATGTTATCGATGTTCATCAATGATAATTCTTATATATAACATAATATTATATATAATAGTATAAGCAACTAACTAAGAGGCACGATGATACCGGCAATACAATAATAATCCACGAACGATAAGCTCGACAAATACAATAAATAAATAGTGTATCATCATACCCTTCTCTTTTCTGCTTTCCAAAATAATTTCATAACCTTTCTATGAGGTCAAACTTACTAACCCCATGCTTAATTCACACTATACATCCTCTTACAAAGCTTAAATAATTATATGAACTCGAACTCTTGGCTACATAGCACCTAAGGCAAGCGTATATATCCCCGAAGGCAATCACACATAGCCTCGAAGGCAACACATAGCCTCAAAGGATAGTAATAAAGCTATAAGCAATATGATTATGCATTCTCTAACACACCGCTAGACACAAAATTCCTACCAAATTAAATATGAGTTCCCAACAAGAGATTACTATGATAACATAAGACGAAACAATCACATTCAAGATATCTACGAGTAGATTTTTGATAGCACACTAGACTTGCAACTTATGGAATTGTGGAATCATGCCAAAAGAGAAAGGAATAGCCTTTACATACCTTACTTCTTGGAATTTATCTCTTGCATTATGTCATCGATGTTCATCAATGATAATTATTATATATAACATAATATTATATATAACAGTATAAGCAACTAACTAAGAGGCACGATGATGCCGGCAATACAATAATAATCCACGAACGATAAGCTCGACAAATACAATAAATAAATAGTGTATCATCATACCCTTCTCTTTTCTGCTTTCCAAAATAATTTCATAACCTTTCTATGAGGTCAAACTTACTAACCCCATGCTTAATTCACACTATACATCCTCTTACAAAGCTTAAGTAATTATATGAACTCAAACTCTTGGCTTCTGAACACCGTTCCCTGAGTTTTTTTTATAAAACTTAATCAGAACGTAAACATAGTCTCCTAAATAATAGTGGGGACATATTACATACCTTGATTTTTGTCTAAAATAATTACAATAACTTTATTTTTTATGATTTTTAATCTTAAATCCAGACTCAACAACACATTGAAAATGCTTTATTTTTCTTCTTTCGATATTCTTGTACTATACCAATTTGGCTCTTATTGATATACTCTTTAGCGCGAATGATATATATATATATATATATATATATGGTATATATATGTATTGAAATAGATTTGTATAACTTCTCCTTAATGAAAAAATGAAAGAAAAAGGGTTGCTTTGAGCATATATCTTCACATATAAATGGGTCACTTTGGCCGACTTAAGTACATTATGTATCACAATATTTATTAATAATTAATGATCCCTTAGACATTAAATATGGCCCAATTAATTCAACTTGCTGCTGCCATCACCTTTCACTTTCACGTGGAGGTGGAGCAATCCACATTACACCATATTTCATCAATTTATTTAAATGGGGTCCATAACACGTTTATACTCGGGTATTGTGTAGATCCGTGATAAAAATTAATAACATTTTCCACGAACTTTGATTGATGACAAGTTTAATTTACTGGATACTAGACTCAGGGATCTTTAATTTGATAGGTAGAAGGCCCTCTAACTCCTTATAGATTCGGAGATATGCTAGTTCCAAGTCAGACCTTATATAGGATTCTTTGAAATACTTTGTTTTAATGAAACCTTCAACTTGGATTTTTATTTCAAGGCTCACTTTGACCTCTAACTTTGGTCTTACACTTCAAGTGATTAATATAAGTGTTCCTTGGTATGATTGACCATTTATAACATTATTTTTCCAATTTCATACTAATTCGTTGGTGTTTACAAGTCACTCATGTGTTTTAAGTTACGAGATATTGCATACAAAATTTGTAGGGTGCTACATCTTCCCCCCCTTAGGAACATTCGTCCTTGAAGAAAACAAATACATGCGGGGCTAAGGCTAGGAACTCTTTCAAAATTTTGGTAGAGTTTCCTTTGTATATGAGACTATCCCAAACCTGAAACTCAGCTAAAACTTGTCAAACAACAAGAAAAACATACTATAGGCCTCACCAAACCACTAACAACTAATAGCATCCCATCAGGCCTCACACAACCATATACGACACATATACCTACTGTAAAAACTTACCTTAATTACAAGCAACTATGCCCCTAAAAATGTTGTAATGCCTCGAATCAGTGTCGACCACCTCTAACTTTTTAAAGTCTATATGAGTCAGATGACTGTTAATCTCTATTGCATAGCTCAACAGCTTAGTTCTTAGGACCCATCTTAACAGCATGATATGGAAGATGAAAGAATTATAACCATCCCTAAATATTTTGTGGACTCCTAATTATAAGTGTGGTGCACAACACATCCATTAGCAAGACTTTACTAGACCCTACTTGTAAACTCCATAGGACACAAAAATACACTGATATCAAGTTTGTCACACCCTAAACTTGGGGAGGCGTTGTCATACCCCGAGGCTACCCCCTAGACGTAACACGAGACTTGAGACCACAAGTGATCCCAAGTTAACCCTTGGTCTTAGCATGACTTAAACGTAATAGATGATCTTAGTGGAAGCAATAAACTAAAGTGATAATAAAACTAAATCATCATATAAATCAAGGTCTAGAAGTATCAAAATCTGATACCACACATACTGAATATCTAGCTATGTCTGAAAAGCCTCTAAACTGACATAATGAGTTGCTGGGACAAGACCCCAGCTAAATCTAAGTATTTAAAGAAAAGACACTAAGATAGTTAAACTGATGCTAGTCCTTGAAAGATGAGGACTCACAAATCCGAGCTGGAAGTCCTGCTAGTCTGTAGCCACGAGTCTGAGATCAAGAGCCTGAATATGTATCATAATAGGATGCAACACAAGAAGTATGCGTCAGTACTATAGGATGTAATGAGTATGCGAGATATTCAGAATTTGTAGTAAACATGCTAAAAGTATACTTGAAACTAAAATCATAAGATGATAGAAAAATCTGTAATGAAATGACTCAATGCAATATCATAAGCTGAAAACATACTTACAATCGTAAGTAGTAATAAAAAGTCTGAAATCTGAAAGCAAGAGTCAAATACATTAAAAGCTTGAAACCATTCCTATAAGAGATTCTCATAACCGACATAGACCATGTGAGCTACATGAAATTCGATGTATACGCCCCATCAAGAGGACCCAATATACCTTGCCAGGGCATAAAGGCATTTCTGGCATGATCACTAGTTATGATGCCCAACTGAGGGGCTAAATAAACCTTCGGGGGCACATAGTTTTGGGACTTAGGGTACTCTCACCCCATCTAATTCTGTGTTAAATACAACTCTCAAAACATACTTTAGTTCATATATATATACTAGGGAATATCTGATGCCAATTGATCATAATTCATGGACATATTTATTGTCAAAACTGTTTGAAGAGCATAAGGACATATCTAATATCATGTTATTCTCAAATCATAAGTCTTAAAAGCTTAGTATAGCCATAATTCATAATATACTCTTTTCTAAATACATAACGTGAAGAATTAGGCATGCAATTTCATAAATACTTGAGGTCATGTTATCTAAATATGCCAATTTTACTTAAACACATGCAATTGGGTGAAGTCATGCTAGAAATCATTCTCAATGCATGTGATTTTTAAAACACTTGAGGAATCTCATACAAATCATGGGTAAAAGGTTAGAAACCATTAATTGATGCTAATAAACTAAATTCAAAACAATTTCATAAATGGGGTAAGAACCCTAATTCCATAGTTTCATAAACCCAAAGTGAAATAATGGGTTTTGGGCATAAGGGTGAAAGGAATCCCTTACTGAATACCCACATACCTGAATTGAAGCTTTCTTAATCTAGGTCTTGAGGGATGAAGGCTTGAAGAAGGAATCCTTAGCTTGGAGCTTGGGAGAATGGAGTTCTTTCCCTTTTTAGAGCTTGAATGAGAGACTGGGAGAAAACTTAGGCTAATTGGGGTTAAAACACTACTAGAATTGTCCAAAATGATCTTACTTAGGATTTAAAAGAGCGGGGAATTACAAAAATACCCTAGGGATTTAATTTTAAAAATTGTTTAAAAACCTTGGCTTCAGGTTCCACGAGAAAGGTCTACGGACCATAGACACACCACGACTCGTGGTTCCCTCTCGTGGTTTTTGGCCTAAATGACCAGCTGTGGGTCTGATTTCCACGAGCAGGGTCTATGACTCATGGTTTGATCTATAAATTATAGAAACCCCTCATGGTTTCTTAGGGAAATGACTGCCCTTAGTTTGAGTTCCACGACCCTTGGAACCATCCACAAACCATGAAACCCAGTCGTGGTTCTCAGACCTGAGGATGGTCTGCTGGACTGGTTTCATGAATCCTTTCCATGACTCGTGGTTCAGTCCACGACTCATGGTCTGGGCTCGTGATTCTTGGGAACTTTAAATTTTTTAGAGCTTCTATGTTTAAAAGGTGGTTAAAATTCCGTGGTGTTACAATATCTCCCCATTGGGATCATTCGACCTTGAATGAAGACTAAGTAAGGAAAATCTAAGAGAAAACAACAATACGAACCAATGGAATATGAAAACTGAAGAGTAGGAATGAAGACTAAATTTTAACTTAAAACATGACTGAACTAACTTTGAAAAACATGAATGCATGCTAGGATAGTGAGAAAAACTAATGGGATAGAACCGAAGGGACATACTAAGGAGGAAACTATTACCTCAAGCTGAAACTGGATTGGAAGGAAAGATATGCGGGTACTTGGATTTCATGGCTTCTTCTTCTTCCCAAGTAGCTCCCTCAACTAGCTGGTCCTCTAAAGGACTTTCAGCGAAGCGACTTCTTTGTTCCTCAACCTCAAAATCTGACGGTCAAGGATCTCAACGGGGATTTCTTCATAAGTGAGGTTATCCTTTACACCCACATTCTCTAAAGTTACAATCAAGGTTGGGTCGCCAACAAACTTCTTCAATAAGGAAACATGGAAAACTAGATGCACCATTTCTAGATCGGCTGGCAACTCCAACTCATAAGCAATACTACCAACTCTCCTCAGAATCCTATAGGGACCTACATAGTAGGGACTAAGTTTCCCCTTCTTCTCGAACCTCATCATATCCTTCATGGGTGACACCTTCAAAAATACCCAATCCTCCACCTCAAACTCCAATTCTCTCTTTCACATATCTGTATATGACTTGTGTCAACTCTGAGCGGTCTTCAACCTCTCTCTGCTAATATGAACTTTCTCCATAGTCTCATGAACTGAATATGGACCTATCAAAGTTGCTTCACCTACCTCAAACCAACCAATAGAAGATCTACACCTCCGCCCATAAAGTGCCTCATAGGGAGCCATTTGGATGCTAGAATGAAAGCTGTTGTTGTAGACAAACTCAATAAGAGATAAGTGATCATCCTAATTACCTTTGAAATTGCTCACACAAGCTCTCAACATATCCTCTAAGGTATGAATAGTATGATCTTCTTGGCCATCCGTCTGCAGGTGAAAAGTTGTGCTGAGATTAACCTGAGTACCAAGACCTTTCTGAAATGATCTCCAAAACTGGAATGTAAATTGAGTACCCCGATCTGAAATGATAGACAATGAAACCACATGCAATCTGACTATCTCACGGATGTAGAGTCTGACATAATCCTCTACTGAATCAGTAGTCTTGACAGCCAAGAAGTGGGATGATTTAGTCATCCTATCGATAATCATCCAAATAGAATCATATTGCCTACGAGTACAAGGTAACACTGTAATGAAATCCATATTAATCGATTCCCACTTCCAAGTAGGAAGGTTAGTATACTGAGTCATACCACCCAGTCACTAATGTTCTACGTTTACTTGTTGATAGTTGGAACACTTAGCCAAAAAATCTTCAATGTCCCTCTTCATACCATTCCACCAATAGACTTCTCATAGGTCATGGTACATCTTGGTGGCACCGGGGTGGATAGAATATCTAGATCTATGAGCCTTTGTCAAGATCCGTTGTCTCAACCCATCTATACTTAGAACACACAATCGACCTTGATAACGAAGCATACCATCTCCCCCTTTGGAGAAAACCTCAACCCTCTGCTGATGGACTACACCTTTCAACTGGTGCAACATAGGATCACTGTCTTAGTTCTCCTCACTTCAACTACCAAAGATGATTCAGACCTATTCTGAACAATAACACCACCATTCGCTAAATCTGTAAGGCAAACTCCCAATCGAGCAAGTCTATGAACATCCTTGGACAACTCCTTCTTTCTGTCCTCAACTGAAGATGCACTACCCATAGAAACCTACTAAGTGCATCAACCACTACATTGGCCTTACCCGGATGGTAATGCACACTCATATCATAATTCTTAAGAAGCTCAAGCCACCTCCTTTGATGAAGATTCAGTTCCTTCTGAGTGAACACATACTGACGACTCTTATGGTCGGTAAATACATCCATATGGACACCATACAAGTAGCGCCTCCAAATCTTCAATGTAAAGACCACTACTGCTAACTCAAGATTAGTCGAGTAGTTCTTCTCATGAATCTTAAGCTGTCTAAAAGCATAAGCAATCACCCTACAATGCTGCATCAAAACACAGCCCAAACCAATCCTAGAAGCATTATAATACACAATAAAGCCATCTAGGCCCTCAGGTAGAGCCAAGACTAGGGATATGGTCAACCTAGTCTTCAATTCCTGAAAATTCTTCTCACACACATCAGACAAGTGAAATTTAACCTTCTTCTGAGTCAACCAAGTCAATGAGGCAGTTATGGATGAAATTCCTTCCATAAATCTCCTGTAGTAACCAGCCAAACCCCAAAAGCTCCTAATGTCTGATGGGGAAGTGGGTCTAGGCCAGTTCTTTACTGCCTCTATCTTCTGCAAATCAACTTGAATGCCCTCTCTAGTCACTACATGACCCAGTAAAGCAACAGACTGTATCCAGAACTCACACTTACTGAACTTGGCAAATAACTGATGATCCTTGAGAGTTTACAACACAACCCTCAAATGGTCCGCATGCTCCTCCTCACTCCAAGAGTAGATAAGAATATCATCAATCAAAATAATCACAAACATATCCAAGTATTGCTTGAACACTCAGTTCATCAAATCTGTAAAGGCTGCTGGAGCATGCGTTAGTCCAAAAGACATAACCACAAATTCATAATGACCATACCGAGTTCTGAAGGCAGTCTTCAGAATGTAACACTCCCTAACTCAAAGCTGATGATAACCAGATCTCAGGTCGATTTTGGAGAAATAACTGGCACCCCAAAGTTGGTCGAACAAGTCATCAATTCTCGTAATGGGATACTTATTCTTGATTGTGACTTTGTTCAACTGACAGTAGTCAATAAATATTCTGAGAGAACCATATTTCTTTTACATGAATAGGACTGGAGCACCCCATGGAGAGATGCTGGGTCTGATAAAACCCTTATCAAGAAGGTCTTTCAACTGATGTTTCAGTTCCTTAAGCTCCACTGGAGCCAATCTGTAAGGAAGGATATATATAGGCTGCGTATCTGGGAGAAGGTCTATCCCAAATTCAATCTCTCACTTTGGGGGAACTCCGGGCAGATCCTCAAGAAACACTTCAAGAAATTCATTTATAATAGGAACTGACTAGAGAGATAGTGTTTCGAACTCTGAATCAATAACTCAAACTATATAACAGACATAACCCTTAGAAATCATCTTCCTAGCCTTGAGGTAAGAAATGAAATGAACCTTTGAGGATGGAGGATTACCCTGCCACTCTAAGATAGGTTTATTTCGGAACTTGAAGCTGACTACTCGGGTACGATAATCAACCGAGGCATAACATGCATGCAACTAATCCATACCAAGTATAACATCAAAATCAATCATCTCCAACTCTACTAGATCGGCTGAGGTGATTCTATGAAGGACTGAGATAGGGCTATCTCTATATACCCTCTAGGCTAGGACTGACTCACCAACATAAGTAGAAACATGAAAGGGCTCTAGGAGTTGTTTTGGACCAACTCCAAACTTACAAGCAACATAAGGGGTTACAAATGACAAAGAAGCTCCGGGGTCTAGTAAAGCATAAACATCGAAAGAGAAAACTTGAAACATACCAGTAACAACATCTAGGGACTCTCCTGATCCTAGCGAGATGACATAGCATAAAGAAAATTTTGGTGCTAAGCGCCACCAGTGCCAGAAGTGGTACCCTGCAGGGCTGTACGACCTGCTGGAGCTGCTGAAGTAGACTGTGTCCTGCCACCTCCATTTCCCTTCTTGGCTGAAGGGCAATCCCTAATCGTATGACCAATTTTTCCACACCCAAAACATCCCTCTTTGCCAGCAAGACACTTACCAGGGAGACTCTAACCACACTTGTTGCAAACAAGGTAGGAAACCTCTTTTGCAATGCTCCCTTGATACTGAGAACCTCATCCCCTACCTGCCTGATTGTGCCTAGGCCTGGAGGCCTGAGTAGGAGTACTAGCTGATGATGGCACAAGTCCTGATAACCTCTTATGAAATAAAAAATGGTGTCCACCTCCGAACCTCTGATGACTAAAACCCGAACTCTTTGATATGTACCTCTTGTTCTCCCTTGCCATTTTATTCAACTTATTTTCCTCAATCTTCTGAGCATTAGTTATAAGCCTGAGATATCCATGTCCCTTAATAGCATCGTGGCCCTGCACTCCTTTTTCACCAAGTCGGATACCCCATAAATGAATTTGCTCATCCGATTCCTCGGATCGGCCACCATAGAAGGAGCATATCGAGAAAGTTGGGTGAACCTTAACCCACACTCCTAAACTGACATAGATCATTGCCTCAAATTTATGAACTCTTTGGCCTTAGCCTCCCTCAACTCCCTAGGGAATAACCGATCAAGAAATGCTGTCTTAAAGCACTCCTAAGTCATAGGAACTACATCCTTGCCCCTAGCATCCTTTAACTGAGTATACCAAATATGAGCCACATCCTTGAGCTGATAGGAAGTTAGCTCAACACTATCTGCATCGACAACTTGCATCACCTCCAAAATCTTCTTCACTTCATCTATGAAATTCTACGGGTCTTCACCAACCTTAGAACTCAAAAGCTCTGGCAGGTTCATACGAATGAAGTCTCAAACTCTAGCAACAACTAGTCTACCATGAGGGTTAGCAGGAACATGTACTGGGTGATTGGCCTGGTTGGCCATTGCATGTGCTGACATTTGAATGGCATTTTTGAACTCTGCATTAGTGACCTTGTGGTATGGAATCAGAGGATTAGCATTTCAGATATTGGCTCGGCGAGGCATGGCACAACGGGGAAGCATAATCTGAAATGCATAAAGATTATATTAGAAAGGAGTAATAGAGCTAAACTCTATCGTATGACAATGATCATGAAAAAAGTGAAGTTTTTCCTAAAATATTTCGTAGTCTCCCTCTTATAAGTGTGGCATGCTTCACACCCACGAAAGAGACTCTACTCAATGCGGCTTTCAGACATCCTAGGACTCTTGAACCTGATGCTCTTATACCAAGTTTGTCATGCCTCGAGGCTACCCCTAAATGTAATATGGAATCGAGATCATAAATGATACTAAGTTAACTCTTGGTCTTAGCATGACTTAAACATAATAGATGATCTTAGTGGAAGAAATAAACTAAAGTGATAAGCAAACTAAATCATCATATAGCTCAAGGTATAGAAGTATCAAAATCCGACACCACACATACTGAATATCTAGCTATGTCTGAAAAGCCTCTAAACTGACATAACGAGTTGCTGCGACAAGACCCCAGCTAACTCTAAGTACTGAAAGAAAAGACACTAAGATAGCTAAACTAATACTAGTCCTCAAAAGATGAGGACTCACCAATCCGGGCTAGAAGTCCTGCTAGTCTCTAGCCACGAGTGTAAGATCGAGAGACTGAATCTGTATCATAATAAGATGCAGCACACGAAGTATACGTCGGTACTATAGGATGTACTAAGTATGCGAGATATGCTGAATCTGTAGTAAGCATGCTAAATGTATACTTGAAACTGAAATCATATGATAATTGTAAAGTATGTACTGAAATGACTCAATGCAACATCATAAGCTCAAAACATACTTATAATCGTAAGTAGTAATAAAAAGTCTAAAATCTAAAAGCAAAAGTCAAATACATTAAAAGCTTGAAACCATTCCTATGGAAGATTTTCATAACCGACATAGACTATGTGAGCTACTGGAATTCGATGTATACTCCCCATTGAGAGGACTCAATATACCTTGCCAGGGCATAAAGACATTTCTGTCGTGATCACTAGTTCTGATGCACAACTGAGGGGCTAAATAAACCTACGGGGGCACGTAGTTTTGGGACTTAGTGTACTCTCACCCCATCCAACTCGATGCTAAATACTACTCCCTAAAATATACTTTGGCTCATATATATATATACTAGGGAATATCTCATGCCTATTGATCATAATTCATGGACATAGATGTCAAAACTGTTTGAAGAGCATAAGGACATATTTGATGTCATGTTATTCTCAAATCATAAGTCTTAAAAGCTTAGTATAGCCATAATTCACAATATACTCTCTTCTAAATACATAATTTGAAGAATTAGACATGCAATTTCATAAATACTTGAGGCCATGTTATATAAACATGCCAATTTTACTTAAACACATACAATTGGGTGAATTCATGCTAGAAATCATTCTCAATGCATGGGATTTTTAAAACACTTGAGGAATATCATACAAATCATGGGTAAAAAGTTAGTAACCATTAATTGATGCTAATAAACTGAATTCAAAACAATTTCATAAATGGGGTAAGAACCCTAATTCCATAGTTTCATAAATCCAAAGTGAAATAATGGGTTTTGGACATAAGGGTGAAAGGAATCCCTTAATAAATACCCACATACCTGAATTGAAGCTTTCTTAATCTAGGTCTTGAGGGATGGAAGCTTGAAGATGGAATCCTTAGCTTGGAGCTTGGGAGAATGGAGTTTCCCCCTCTTTTAGAGCTTCAATGAGAGATTGGGAGAAGACTTAGGCTAATTGGGGTTAAAACCCTACTAGAAATGTCCAAAACGATCTCACTTAGGAGATAAAAGAGTTGGGAATTACAAAAATACCCCATGGATTTTATTCTGAAATCTACTTAAAAACCTCGGGTTTAGGTTTTATGAGGGACGTCTACGGATTGTAGACACAACCATGACTTGTGGTTTCCTCTCATTGTTTTAGGCCTAAATGACCAGCTGCAATCTGAGTTCCATGACAAGGGTCTATGACTCATGGTTTGATCCACAGATCGTAGAAACCCCTCATGGTTTTTGAGGGAAATGACTGCCCTCAGTCTGAGTCCCAGGAACTGGTTCCACAACCCATGGAACTATCCATGAACTGTGAAACCCAGTCATGGCTCTCAGACCTGAGGATGGTCTGCTGGAGTGGTTTCACGAGTCCTTTCCACGAGTCATGGTTCAGTCCATGGCTCATGTTCTGGGCTCGTGATTCATGGGAACTTCAAAATTTTTAGAGTTTCTAAGTTTTAAAGCTGGTTTAAATTCCAGAGTGTTAAAATATCTCCCCCTTGGGATCATTAATCCTCGAATGAAGACTAAGTAAGGAAAATCTAAGAGAAAATAGGAATACCAACCAATGGAACATGAAAACTAAATAGTAGGCATGAAGACTGAATCTTTAACTTAAAACATGACTTAACTAACTTTGAAAAACATGAATACATGCTAGGAATGTGAGGAAAACGGATGGGATAGAACCGGAGGGACATACTAAGGAGGAAACTATTACCTAAAGCTAAAACTGGATCAGAAGGAAAGAGATGATGGTCTTGTCTTTCATGGCTGCTTCTGCTTCCAAAGTAGCTCCCTCAACTAGCTGGTTCCTCCAAAGGACTTTCATCGAAGCTACTTCTTTGTTCCTCAACTTTTGAATCTGACAATCAAAGATCTCAACGGGTATTTATTCATAAGTGAGTTTATCCTTCACACCCACATCCTCTAAAGGTACAATCAAGGTCGGGTCGCCAACACACTTCTTCAACAAGGAAATATGGAAAACTAGATGCACCACTTCTAGATCGGCTACCAACTCTCCTTAGAATCTTATAGGGACCTACACAGTGGGGACTAAGTTACCCTTTCTTCCCGAACCTCATCACACCCTCTATGGGTGACACCTTCAAAAATACCCAATCATCCACCTCAAACTCCAATTCTCTCCTTCTCCCATCTGTATATGACTTCTGTCAACTCTGAGCAGTTTTTAACCTCTCCCTGATAATTTGAAATTTCTCCATAGTCTCATGAATCGAATTTGGACCTATCAAAGCTGCTTCACCTACCTTAAACCAACCAATAGGAGATCTACACCTCTGCCTATAAAGGGCCTCACAGGGAGCCATCTGGATGCTAGAAAGCTATTATTGTAGGAAAACTCAATAAGAGGTTAGTGATCATCCCAATTAACTTTGAAATTGATCACACAAGCTCTCAACATATCCTCTAAGGTCTGAATAGTATGCTCTACCTGGCCATCCATCTGCAGGTTAAAAGCTGTGCTAAGATTAACCTGAGTACCAAGACCTTTATGAAACAATCTCCAAACCTTTGATGTAAACTAAGTACCCCTATCTTGAATGATTGACAATGGCACCCCATACAATATGATTATCTGACGGATGTAGAGCCTGGTATAATGCTCTGCTTAATCAGTTGTTTTGATAGCCAAGAAGTGGGATGACTTAGTCATCCTTTCGATAATCACCCAAATAGAATCATGCTGCCTGCAAGTACGAGGTAAGACTATAATGGAATCCATATTAATCGATTCCCACTTCCAAGTAGGAAGGTCAATATCCTAAGTCATACCACCTGGTCGGTGATATACCTTCACTTGTTGACAGTTAGGACACTTAGCCACAAAATCTATAATGTCCCTCTTCATACCATTCCACTAATAGACTTCTTAGAGGTCACGGTACATCTTGGTGGAACTGGGGTGGATGGAATATCTGGAGCTATGAGCCTCTTTCAAAATCAGCTGTCTCAACCCATCTATACTTGGAACACAAAATCAGCCCTGATAATGAAGCACACCATCTCCCCCTTGGGAGAAAACCTCAACATTTTGCTGATGGACTGCACCTTTCAGCTGGTGCAAAATAGGATCATTGTCTTGTTTCTCCTCACTTCAACTACCAAAAATGATTCAGACCCATTCTGAACAATAACACCACCATCCACTAAATCTATAAGGCAAACTCCTAATCGAGCAATTCTATGAACATCCTAGGACAACTCCTTCTTTCCATACTCAACCGAAGACACACTACATATAGACAACCTACTAAGTGCATCAGCAACTACATTGGCCTTACCCGGATGGTAAAGCGCACTCATATCATAATCCTTAAGAAGCTCAAGTCACCTACTTTGTCGAAGATTCAGTTCCTTCTGAGTGAATAGATACTGAAGACTCTTATGGTCGGTAAACACATCCACATGGACACCATACAAGTAGGGCCTCCAAATATTTAGAGCAAAGATCACTGCTGCTAACTCAAGATCATGAGTCAGGTAGTTCTTTTCATGAATCTTAAGCTATCTAGAAGTATAAGCAATCACCTTACCACACTGTGGCTTTTAGACATCCTAGGACTCTTGAATCTGATGCTCTAATACCAAGTTTGGCACATCTGAGGCTACTTCCTAGATGTAATATGAGACCCGAGACCACATGTGATCCCAAGTTAACCCTTGATCTTAGCATGACTTAAACATAATAAATGATCTTAGCTAAAGCAATAAACTAAAGTGATAAGCAAACTAAATCATCATATAGATCAAGGTCTAGAAGTATCAAAATCCGACACCACATATACTGAATATCTAGCTATGTCTGAAAAGCCTCTAAACTGACATAATGAGTTGCTGCGACAAGACCACAACTAACTTTAAGTACTGAAAGAAAAGACACTAAGATAGCTAAACTTATACCAGTCCTCAAAAGATAAGGACTCACCAATCCTGGCTGGAAGTCCTGCTTGTCTTTAGCCACGAGTCTGAGATCAAGATCCTGAATCTACATCATAATAGGATGTAGCACAAGAAGTATGCGTCAGTACTATAGGATGTACTAAGTATGCGAGATATGCAGAATCTGTAGTAAACATGCTAAAAGTATACTTAAAACTGAAATCATATGATACTGGTAAAATTTGTAATGAAATGACTCAATACAATATCATAAGTTGAAAACATACTTATAATCGTAAGTAGTAATAAAAAGTCTAAAATCCAAAAGCAAGAGTCAAATACATTAAAAGTTTGAAACCATTCCTATGGGAGATTCTCATAACCAACATAGACCATGTGAGCTACATGAAATTTTATGTATACGCTCCATCGAGAGGACCAAATATACCTTGCCAGAGCATAAAGGCATTTTTGGCGTGATCACTAGTTCTGATGCCCAACTGAGGAGCGAAATAAACCTATAGGGGCACTTAGTTTTGGGACTTAGGGTACTCTCACCCCATCCAACTCAGTGCTAAATACTACTCTCAAGACATACTTTAGCCCATATATATATTCTAGGGCATATCTGATGCCAATTGATCATAATTCATGGACATATCTGATGTCAAAACTATTTAAGAGCATAAGTACATATCTGATGGCATGTTATTCTCAAATAATAAGTCTTAAAAGCTTAGTATAGCCATAATTCAAAATATACTCTTTTCTAAATGCATAACTTGAAGAATTAGGCATACAATTTCACAAATACTTGAGGTCATGTTATCTAAATATGTCAATTTTACTTAAACACATGCAATTGTGTGAAGTCATGCTAGAAATCATTCTCAATGCATGTGCTTTTGAAAACACTTGAGGAATCACATACAAATCATGGGTAGAAGGTTAGAAACCATTAATTGATGCTAATTAACTGAATTCAAAACAATTTCATAAATGGGGTAAGAACCCTAATTCCATAGTTTCATAAATCCAGAGTGAAATCATGGGTTTTGGGCATAAGGGTTAAAGGAATATCTTAGTGAATACCCACATAGCTGAATTGAAGCTTTCTTAATCCAGGTCTTGAGGGATGGATGCTTGAAGATGGAATCCTTAGCTTGGAGCTTAGGAAAATGGAGTTCTTTCCTCTTTTATAGCTTGAAGGAGAGATTGGGAGAAAACTTAGGCTAATAAGGGTTAAAATCTAACTAGAATTGTCCAAAATGACCTCACTTAGGAGTTAAAAGAGTGGGAAATTCCAAAAATACCCCAGGGATTTAAATATGAAAATTGCTTAAAAACCTCGTCTTCAGGTTCCACGAGGGAGGTCTACGGACTGTAGACACAACCACGACTCGTGGTTCCCTCTCATGGTTTTTGGCCTAAATTACCAGTTGCGGGTCTCAGTTCCACGAGCAGGGTGTACGACTCATAGTTTGATCCATAGATTGTAGAAATGCCTCATGGTTTCTGAGGGAAATAACTGCCCTCAGTTTGAGTTTCACGAACTGGTTCAACGACCTGTGGAACCATCCACGAACCATGAATCCCAGCCGTGGTTCTCAGACTTGAGGATGGTCTAGTGGACTGGTTTCACGAGTCCTTTCCATGACTCGTGGTTCAATCCATGGCTCATAGTCTGGTCTCATGATTTCTGGGAACTTCAAATTTTTTCAGAGTTTCTAAGTTTAAAAACTGGTTTGAATTCTGGGGTGTTACAACAAGCTTATGCAAAATCATGGTAAATACATGCTTGAAAACATACTTAGAATCAAAATCATGCACTTGTAGGAAAAATTATAGTATAAGGACTTCAATCAAAAAGCATAAGTCCTAGTTTAAGCATGTCATAAAGCAATGAGTAAAGCTTGAAAATTGAATATCATATAACTTAGTAACTTAAAATCATTCTTGCGGGAGTTTCTTATAATCGAAATAAACCATGTTGAGAATCATGGAGTCCAGTGTCATACACCCACACTGAAAAAGATTGTCCTAACAGGCCAAAGTTAGAACCATAAACATAAGGATTCTAAAGTGCACCTAAAAGGCAAACCTACGGTGGGAACATAGTTCTGGACTTGGGTTATCTAGAACCCTCATCAACTCTGTGCTAAATACTACTCCTAAAACGTATCATAATGCTCACATATTATGTGACATATTTAGATGTCAAAGCTTATTCATATTTATAATGGCGAACCTGGAAGTCATATTACCCACGAATCTTGCTTTTGGAAAATGGTTCATGCACATTGATGGCATGTAAGGATGTCATATCACTTATAGAAGATTATATCTTAAAGGTTTGTATGACACTAGTTCAAATACATAATCTCATACAAATTCGTAGCTTGAAGAATTAGGCATGCAAATTCTTAAACACATGAGGTCATGTTGTCTAAACATACCAATTTTCTCAGAATAAATCATACATATAAAATTTGGCTAGGGTTATCCTTCAATTCATGAGATAAATAAATACTTGTAAAAACTCATGCCAAATCATGAAATTAGAATTAGAAATCATATGATAATATGAGAAAAATGAATTTATAGAAAAATCATGTAATTGGGTAAGAACCCTAACTTGAGAAATTCATAATTTCAAAATAGAGCTTGGAGTTTTGGGCAGAATGGTGGAAGAAATCCCTTATTGAATATCCACATACCTGGACTTGAAGCTTTCTTGACTTAGAGTTTGAGAATGGAGGATTGGAGAAGAACCCTAGGCTTGGAGATTGAGATAATTGAATTTCATTTCTTCTTTTGGAACATGATTGAGAGTGAAGGAGAACTTGACTAAGTGGGAATAAAACCCCCTTAATTTGGCCTAAAATGACTTAATTTAGGATCTTAAGAAGTGGGAATTTACAAAAATACCCCTGAGAAATAAATCTAAAAAATTGCTAAAATTATTCAACCCAGGATCTAGGGATGCAGTCTACGGACCATAGATAGAACCACAAACCGTGGTTTGAGACTGTGGTTTATGCGTAAAATTTTCACTTACATGTCTGATTTCCACGGGTAAGGTTCACGGCTTGTGGAATATTCCACGACTAATGGAAACCTCCCATGGTTTTAGGGAATATGATTGACCCTCAGGTCTGATTCCATGAGGGAAAACCACAGACCGTGGTCTTAACCATAACCCGTAAATCCCTATCGTGGTTTTATATCAGAGGGCAAGATATGCAACGTTGGTTCCACAGTTGGCATCCATGGCCTGTGGTCCCTTCCACGGTCCATAGAACCCATCCGTAGTTCCTGACTGAAACTTTAAGCAGATTGAACTTAGGATTATTGGTCTACTTCTTAGCTTAGAACTTTCGGGGTGTTACACATACACTTAAAAATACTTTTAAAAAGTTTGGTCAAACACTAATTGCTGCTCAAAAGTGTTTTTCCAATTTATTGGCCAAATACAAGTTGCTTCTCACCAAAAGTACTTTTTTTAAATAAGATAATTTTAGAAGCTTGGCAAAATAGGGTATAAGTAAGGAATCCACAAGCGAAAGGTTATGGCTTTCAAAAAATAAGGAGATGGTACCTTGAAGCACCGAGGCAGATTGTGTGTTTCAGATGTCGATGAACTTTGAGAGAGGATTATGACTGAAGTGCACAATTCTAGGTATTCCATTCACTCAGGATCCACAAAAATATACCATAACTTGAGAGAAGTCCATTGGTGGAACAATATGAAAAATATTGTCGATTTTATGGCTAAGTGTCCAAATTATTAGCAGATTAAGGTTGAGCACCAAAGACCCGGTGGTTTGGCTCAATGTATAGCTCTTCCCATGTGGAAGTGGGAGATGAAAAATATGGACTTCATAATAGTTTTGCCGTGATTATGTCATTAACATGACTTGAATTGGTAATTATAAACCATTTGACAAAGTCAACTCACTTTTTTCTTGTTAAGACAACATACTCAGTTGAAGATTATGCCAAGTTGTAGTATCAAAAATAGTCACCTAGTGTCCATTATATCAGACAGATATCTCAGTTCACCACTCTTTTTAAGAAATCATTTCAGAAAATATTGAGTATGAAGGTGAACCTTAGTACAACATTCCATCCGTAGACCAATGATCAAGCGAAGCGTACCATTCAGACACTTAAGGTTATGTTTCAAGCTTGTGTCCAAGATTTCAATGGTAGCTGGGATGATCACCTATCTCTCATTGAGTTTGTTTACAATAATGGCTATCACTCCACTATTTAGATGGCACTATTTGAGGCCCTGTGTAGGTGAAAATGTAGATCTCTAATTGGATGGTTCGAGGTTAGTGAAGCGGAAGTATTAGGGCCAGACTTAGTCCACCAAGCTATGGAGAAAGTAAATCTCATTCAGGAACAGTTGAAGTAAGCATAGAGCCATAAAAAGTCATATTTTAATGTGAGACAAAGAGACTTGGAGTTTAGTGTGAATGATTGGGTATTCTTGAAGGTTTTTCCTATGAAGGGCGTCATGCAAATTGGAAGGAAAGGGAAGTTAAGTCCCCAATATATTGGCCCCTACCAAATCATGAAGAGGATTCAGAAATTGGCCTATGAGTTGGAGTTTCCTGCAGACTTGGCCTTTGTTTATCCAACATTTCATGCTTCCATACCTAAGTAGTGTGTGGGAGACCCCACACTCATTGTCACTATGGAAAGTGTTGGTGTGAGAGATAGTTTAACCTATGAGGAAGTTTTGGTTAAGATTCTAGATTGGAAAGTTTTCCAGTTGAGGATGAAGGAAGTAGCTTCAGTAAAAGTATCATGGAGAAATCAGAAAAATAAAGAGGATACGTAGAAAGTCGAGGAATATATGAAAACTAGATATCCTCACTTGTTTACTTCTCAAGGGGAAGTTGTTTAAGATAATGATCCTACTCTATGCCTATGATTCCATGAATTCATGCCTTATGTTTTAATGTTCATGCCCCATGAAGCTCATGTCTATGTTAAGTCTCATGTATTTTATATCTAGTGCCTATACATTCCTTTTCATGGATTTCTATGAAACTCCCCATGTTAATAAAGTAAATGTTGATAAAATATAGTTCAAGAGAAACTTGACTATGTTAAGATTCTAATGTAATGTACTCCTTCTATCCATGATGCTCATTTGAGGACGAATGATCCCAAGGAAGAGATATTGTAACACCTTGACTATGCTCTTTTGACATGATAATACGAACTCCTTACTTATGAACTATGCTAAAATGAAATGAACATTCCACAATCTCTATAATATTATGAAAAACATTATTTTATGAATGATGGCATAATGATATGATCTTTCATGAAACTTGAATGATGTTAATGAACTATTAAAATAATGACCATGAGCCTATAGTGGATACTCTATGAACATTAGCCTAAAGTAGCTAACCTATGAGCATGATCCTAAAGTGGCTAATCTATGAACATGATCCCAAGGTATCTAAACTATGTACATGAGCCAAAAGAGGCTAAAACTATAAACACATGAGCTTAAGGGAGCTAGTTGATCAACCAAGAAGGAAAAAGTCTAAATGATGAACGCTTGAAACTATGTTTGCCAATATAGGTTATAGATCATTTCATTGGTTCAGGCGACTCCTTCATATGCCCTTGGTAAGGGCTTATTATGGATCCCTTGCTAGAAAATCATGTCATGTATATCTCATAATCAGCAAGGTATGGGATGTCATAGTTGATCGGGTCGATATCAAACTCCATGTACTCATATGGTGGTTTATGTCACTTACATCATTTACTTCCATAATGAACTAAAAAAAGTACTTAACTCCAAACAGTCTATGACTTAAGCTTATTTTCCTTTTATGTCATGATTTTTTCTCTTTTGGTTGATCCTACTCTATGTATATGTATATGTCATATTTTTTCCTGCCATTTTACATACAGTACATTCCATGTACTTATGCCATTTGGCGCTGCATTATTTTATGATGCAGATTCATGTACTTAGGCTCGCGATCAGGCACATTGTTAAGTTCCTCATATCTAGATTTTTGTGAGCCCTCCCTACTTCTTGGGGGCTTAGTTATGTTAGCATGTTATTTAGTTTAATAAAGAAATGTTGGAGGCCTTTTTCCAACAGACAGTATTCTTCGACATATAGAGGCTTCACAAACAGTTAGTATTCATGATTATGTTTTACAGTTTGACCTTCGTGTCATTAGTTTAGAGAATTCTAAGTTTATGGTTTATGAATACAATTTTCTTCATAAGATATCTCTTCATGTTATGACTCATGTTTTCTTATTATGATTATTTATGTGCTCATATCTCATGCCATGTACGAATATGCCTGGGCCAGCAATGGCATTGGGTGTCGATCCTGCCAAAGGTGTAGGCTCGAAACATGATAGTTTAATTTCTTTCGAGGCTACTGAGTTAGAAGTCTTAGCATGTATATGTAGTTGATGGGTAGGTCGATTCCCTGTCTCAACATATGTTAGAATTTATGTTTTTAGAGGCTTGTAGACTTATGTCATACGTCCAGTAGGACTCATTGGCCTTGTGTATATAAAGATGTGTGGAATTTCTTACTCATGTCAATAATTTTATATATGGCAGCCTTGTCAGCCCAGACTTTTAACAATTTCAAGTCTTAAAGTTGTGTGGTTTATGTATGTTTTACTCGGTCAAGTAAGGCACCGAGTTTCAATCGCGCCTGTAATACCCTGGAATTAGAACCAACTTTTAAACTTAGAAACTCTAAAATTTTGAAGTTCCCAGGAATCACGAGCCCATACCACGAGCCATGGACTGAACCACGAGTCATGGAAAGGACTTGTGAAACCAGTCCAGCAGACCATCCCTAGGTTTGAGAACCATGACTGGGTTTCACAGTTCGTGGATGGTTCCATGGGTCGTGGAACCAGTTCGTGGAACTAAGACTGAGGGCAGTCATTTCCCTTAAAAACCATGAGGGGTTTCTACGATCCGTGGATCAAACCACGAGTCGTAGACCTTGTTCGTGGAACTCAGACCCGCAGCTAGTCATTTAGGCTAGATACCACGAGAGGGAACCATAGGTCGTGGTTATGTTTATGGTCCGTAGACCTCCCTCGTGGAACCTGAAGCTTAGGGTTTTAAGCAATTTTCAGAATTAAATCCCTGGGGTATTGATAATGCTCAAACATGCTCTTCTATCAGGAGGTATCGACGATCGTCAAAGCAAAACAAATTTATAGTTTCCAACAGATGTCGGGATCGAACCCACAGAGAATTTAGAGTTTAGCCTAGGTGATTATAAAGGAGAGTTCACAATGAGAGTAAGTAATATAAAAAGGCGGAATTGGGAATCTGTCATAATTTCGCAATTCAACAAACAAAACAATAAAGTAAAATGAGGTGTAGACAATAGAGAGGACGACTAGGGATGTGTTTCAAATAGGACTCGAACATGGGATAGGGTGATTGCTTATTCATGCAAATTCTTACTAAATGACATAAGTAGCCTTGGTCATAGGTACGATTATCTATCTCTTGATCAAATAATCTTATGTCCAATAGTCTTAGCTCAAGAACTATTGATTAGGCAATAAAACAACCAAGATATGTTTGGAGAGGTCATACTATCTCTAGGTTTAGACCCTTAAGTGGGTGATTCCATCGATATGAGCTATTTCTAGCCTCAATCTAAATGGAAGCCCAAGTTCCCACTAGCAATTTCACATCTGAAGTTATGAAATCCTTTTCAAGCAACAACATAACCAAGTAAGGAAAATCAATGTTTGCAACCACCAATTTTAGAGTTAAAATATGGTGAAATCACTAGACCCATGTCAATAAAGCAATTATAAACAAGAATTAGCAACACCCATACCCATTTATCAAGTACCCATTATCAACACATCCTTAGATAAGAGTTTAGCTACTCATGCTTAAGGAAAGAGGTATGCCAAATGGGTAGTTCAATTTCCCTTCCATTCAAGCTAAATGTCTCAATATCCAAGATCAATTTGTACACAAATGGTGGTTCTAATAATTGGGAAGAAGGAATTTGATGAAACCCTCTTCTTCTTCTTAGAAGGGAAAACTTGTTCACAAAGCTAAGAATATTTCTAAAACTCAGTGCTAGCTGAACTATTTACAATTGCGCCAAAATTGGGTATATAAACATTCCCAATACGTCACATAATTTTTAACAAAAATGCCCTTCGAGTGGTGTGCAGCACGACGTGCGTTTCGCATGTTGTGAGGTGCGTGTTGCACACCCTGCTTCAGTGGTCCAGTGACTCAGCAAATTGGGCAGCTTCATGTGAAGGGGGTGCAATTCTCACAAGGAATTATGCATATCGCACAACGACCGCACCCCTTAACAGATCCTTTCGTCAACTTCATCTCCATGTGGTGGGAGGTGCGATCCGCACCAAGGCAAGTGCATGTCGCACGAGGGCCACATCTCTAAGCAAAATCTTTGTCTTATTTTTGCTCACTTCACACTTCACTCATTTTTGTCTCTTTTTGGGTCCATTTCCTTGGTTTCTATCTTTGATCACAAGTACCTGCATAGACATCAATAAAGGCCTTAAGAACCTCTAAATCTCATCAAAACATAGCAATAATTCATGAATAAAGGCTCAATAAGTTGGTAGATTACTGATTTATCAAACACCCAAACTTGAACTATTGCTTGTCCTCAAGCAAGATACTCACAAGGTAAGAAATGAATTATGCTCTAGAACTCAATCAAGGCACCAAAGACTAGTCTATTCTTAAAAGAAAACTAAGAAAAATAACAAACAAAAATACTCAAACAAACGAGTCAACTATTGTGCTCATCTCAAATTTGAACTACCACATCATCAAGGCAATAGATCATTTCACAACCTTTTTCAAAGGAACTTCATTTCTCATTTAAAATCAACAGAATTTTGTCAATCAAAACAAGATACTAAGATTCTCAAGTCGTTGGCATGGACCATCAAGTTTTGCCTTGAGATTCACCACACAACTTGTCTCATTCATTCCTCTTAATTGAAATAGTGACTTCATGATTCAATTTGAGTGCATGATGCCACTCACCACAAGAGATAATCCCACTCACAGTCATGCAATTCACAAAACAAAGGGATTGTAGGAGAACCAAAAAGACTCTCACTCTCTCAAGGAAGTTCAAGTGCACACACGTCGACCCATAGGCTTACCCTTCATGTAACTCGCCACTAATGTAGGGTAGCCAAGCTCGGAATCACCAAGGACTTGCAAGCTATGATATTGCCTAGGACTAAGTTGAGGATTTGCAAATGGTTCAAGTGACTACACCTCCCTAATGCTCTTTTTTATAATTTCAAACACCGCTCACATTTTTGACTTTGACTTTACCTTATTTCTCCCTCACACAACCCAAGCTTCTCTTTTTCAATCATGATCATTCAAAACTCCTTGTATTGCCTTTGTTTGGTAGCACCTACTCTTTCTTTTCATTGTTGCTCATTTGATTGAACTTTTTGGAGTAGTTTTCAATTCAGCTTAAGGTTCCACCTTGCACTTGAAGTGCATCTTTTTTCTTCTCCTCATTGATCATATACATCCCTAAACTTAGGCATTTGCCTATGCTGTCTTTTCATTTCCCCCCTCCAAATTTAGGCTTTTAACCTACTTTTCACTTTCAAACAATTAGGGAGGACGGGTGCCAAGATAGAGGCTCTAAGAAGGTCAAGGTGTTAAACAAGGTTCTAAAGAACGGTCACAAGCTCATAGGGGTTCACTAGGATTGATGTCGAGGGAAGTCATTTGGGTGAAGTGGCTATTAAAAATGGCCTAAGGTCATTTTCCAAACTCGGTCACACCTAGAATTTCACCTTGAATCACATTTGGGGAAAGTTCTAGATGGCACATATGCACTAGAATCAAAGTAAAGCCTCACCACACAAGGCATCATGCCACAAGACTTCTTTCATTAGTCTCAAAATCAATTGGCACAAATGACTTTTGATAAGCTACTCCGAGTTTATTACACACTCGTTTGTGAATTGATCAAGCCAAAACGAGAGTGTGCAAGTCTTGACAAGAGAATACTTTCCTCAAAAAATCATTTTCCCTTTTCCCTTTTATTTACAAAAATGTCTTGCCAAGAATAATTTTTTGGTGGGCCCATTTCGAGACAAGCACACTAAGGAATCAAACTAAAACTAAAACTTGGCATTTTCCCTTAAGAAAGTCGCCTCTCAATCTATCATAGGGAAACACCAACCAGGTTCAACACAAAAGAAACAAAAAGAAAAAGAAAATAAGAGAAAACTTTTGCTCCTTGGGAAAGAACCGTGGTATTAAGAAAATCCTCAGAGTTTATTTCTAAACTCCTATTTACAAGGCGAAAACCAAATTTTTCTTTGCGCTCATAAATCATTTGAGAAACAAGCCTCGATCTTAGCACATTTGCAAGGCACGGGTAGCAAGATAATAGAATCGTGGAAGACTAGCCCAGTACACAACCAAATATTAAAAATCAAGCCCGACGAGGGCACAATTAAGCTCAAAACAAAACAAAACATATGCCATAGGCCCCATAAGGGCAATATCACCAAGCACAAGTGAAAGATCAGTAAATACAGATCCCCTAAACTTAAAGCAAGCATAGCCCTCGATGCACAAAAATTATACAGATAAAAATGAGTGAAAAAACTGCATGATTATAATAATGACGATGCGATGCCTCCACGAGTAGAATCGATGCGGTGGCCTAGGAGGTAGAGGTGCTAGCAGGAGTGGTGGTGCTGGTGGTGGAATATAGGCATGTGCCGGGTCTATTTGAAATCCCTTTGCCGATGGAATCGATGGGTCCCACCGGACTTGAATGAGGCTGGTTGATTCCATGACCTCCCATTTGTTTAAATATGTCATCAACTCATGGTATGAGAACTCGGGCTGAAATCCCTCTTCTCTCACATAGGACATGGGAGGTTCTGAGCGACTCTGATCAACTGAGTCTGAAATTTTGGTGGCTGCCTCAGTCGGTACCACTTCTTCTTGTATCTCGAGTATTCCCTTATCATAATTCGGGTCCCAACCCATGCACCAATCATCAGGAGGCTAGCAGCCCTTTGAGAGGAGGTAGAGTTTGGGGCTGGTAGATTCAGATCCCAATTAGACTCTCTTGCTCAACATGCGGTATAACTTGCCTAAGCTCATCAACCTCCACTTCTATGGTATCTATTTTAGCACAAAACTTGCTCACACTTGACACCAAAGGCTTTAAAGCCAATTTTATGGCGTCTTGAATCATGCGTGGAATGTCCTTGGCAATTCCTTCTAGGATTTCCTTATTTTTATGAGGGCTTTGACTAAGTTTCAGCAAGTTACCTAAAGATGAGGTGGCTTTGTAATCCACACGGATGGTGTTTGATGCTTCTTGAGAGTTGGAGAAAATTTCCCTATGATCATGAATGACACTTTCATCGTGGGTATTGCTTAAGATGGCAATGTGAGCACGCTGCTTCTTTTTAACATGCGGTACATCTATGTCTCCCCGTGTATCTAATTGGATTATTCCGGTAGGTTGACTGATTTTATCCAAAGAGAGAATCCGTGGACATTGCGCTTGGAAACACAAGAAGCTGATGAGAGTGGGGAAAGCTATGGAGGTTCTCTCTTGTCTCGCTCTCTTCTTGATTTGCTCGGCGATTATCTCCCCCTCATGCAACTTTAGACCAGCCATGATATAAGCAATCATAATAGCCACCTCTATAGTCACTTGTGTTTTATGGCCGATTGGGCAGAGCCGTGTGCATACAAAATCTAACCACACTCGAGCTTCCAATTTGAGATCAGAGTGATGAATATGCCCTTTTGACTTGGCCTAAAAAGGAGTTCCCTCAGCGATAATACTTGCCACCCACTCATATCAGTCTTGTCTTGTAGCTAAGTATTCCATGTATTGGGACTCAGGAATTGGTTCATCATACCACATAGCAAAATGGATGGCCGCCAGTGTAACATCTATTTCCTTTCTCCTCACCTAAAAAGAATCGAGGCATGTGAGCTTGTTAACCGGACCCTTATGCTTTAAAATGTCCTTCCTAGCTCGGTATTAAGCATAAAATTACCACACCAACTCCGGGACATATGGCCTAGGAGTCTTGGCAAAATAGTCCCAGGCTCTTTCACGAAATTGTTTGGGTAAGTTTGGGAGATCATCTTCGAATGCTTCCACATTCATTCCTTTTTCTTCTAAAATCAATCTCTTCTCCCTAAACCTCATATAGTATGCCTCCATCCCATCGAGTCCAAAGAGCATTTCAGATTCAGTCAGACCCTCATTTTGTATAGGAAAGCCCACGCTTGTGGATGATGAAGCTCGATTTGAGGTGCACCTCTTTTTGTGCTACCTGGTGGAAGACATGTTCCTGCAAATGGTTATTAGTGGCAGGTACATCTATCTATGTACCACAATAGACTGTAAAAGAAGTTAACAAACTATAAAAGATTGAATGCAATGGAGTAGAAAAACAAAGTAGGTGACTGTTGGCTCATGCGGACCATGTGCGAACTGCACCATAGGAGGTGGGCAGCGCATGTTGTATTGCATGAGCTAACAGAACCCTTCAGTGGTTTCAGCTTGGATGTGTGAAGCTGGTGCGAACCGCACAAACCAGGATGCGCGTCACACCAGCTGCCACACATCAAAATAGTTAACTGCCAGCCTATTTTCACATGGTGTGGTGCCTTGTGCATTCCGCACATCAAGATCTACGCATCATATGCGAAATGCACAAAGCATCATATGCGAAATGCACAAAGGCACAATTGGAATTTTTTGGTTCCTTGTGTTCTTGTGAATTATGTATGTGATTCGTAGAGCACGATTCGCATGAAGCACTTGGCACCAAGCAGTACACCAATAATTATAACAACAAGGGCAAGGGATATCAAGACCACACAATTGTCCATGTACTCAGACTTCCCCGGACTTCCATTGACACACTTCAAGCAAAAGAAAACTCAGTGATTTCCCTTAAGAAGGACGTTACCCCGTCTATCATTGGGAACATCAAGCCTTCGATTACTCAATTGGGTACACAATTAATAACAATAATTACCACCTCCCTGTACAAGATCATACACCCAATAAAATTTTCAACAAAGAACATGGGTATACAACTAGAAGTAATTTTCAGCTCATGGGCCAAAACATTCATTATTCACAAGTGGATTACTCAGACTTCACCCCAAACACAAATTTCAAGGCTAAAAATCACTACCAATCAACATGCAATATAAAAATTCAAGTTCTACCAAGTTGATTCCAAGCAAAACCCATGGCACAATTCAAACTTGGGGACTCAAAAATTTCGGATCTCACCCAAAATCAACATGGCAATTCTATTAAGCATGCTTCATAATATGAGTTCCCAATAAATATAAAAACAAGTATTTATCATCGGAGAACTTACCACAAGTGAAGATTAGACGGAGAGAAGTAAAAATTTAAGCTTTTGGGGAACAACAATGGTGACCACATTTTTGCCCTGAGAACCAATCGCCAGAGAAGGGTGGTGAAGCAGTGGAGAAGTTTGGGTGAGAGAAGGAGAATATTTGGGGATGTTTGAGGGATTTGTGGGAGGTTTTGGGAGATAATTTGAGAAGTTTTAGGAGAGAATGTGGAAGAAAAGGAGAAGGATGGCGGATTTAAAGTGGAAAAAAAAGAAAATTGGCCGGGTCGGTCTCCGGGTTGGGTCGGTCAATGAGTTAGGTCAATTAAAAATTGAAATTTACCTTGGTAAACCGCGATGTATGATTTGCACCAGCCCTGGTGTAGACCTCTTGCCATTTCACACCTTACCTTTATATGCCCTGAATTTGGCCCAGGCCTCTGCTTCATCATGCGATGGAGGTGCGATGCGCACTTAAGCTCGTGTGGACAACACAGTATAGTGCACCTCACCTCCAATTTTCATTTTTCTTTGCAAGCTTCTGATTTGGCATGCGCTGGGCCATGCGACATGCACAATGGCTTGTGCGAACCGCATGGTCCTTTGCACATCCCATTTTTGCCTAGTTTTGCACTTGTTCATTTTTCTCCACCATGCATTCCTAAAAAAACTAAAAATAACAAAAGATAACTAAAAACAAAGTAAAGACACTTGGGTTGCCTCCCAAGAAGTGCTTGATTTAACGTCGTGGCTCAATGATAGTACCTCAACCTTAATCGTTCTTAGGATTGGTGATGGTGTCACTTGGAAGCGTTCCTTCATCCTTGGGTTCATTTAGGAAGAAAGATGGTTCATTTGAGCCTTAAGATACTTGATTGAGGCTGAGTGAGAGCTTATAGTTTAATGAAATGTTGAAACTTCACTCTTTAGCTCACTCACTCTGGTATTTGTTGTATCCACCTTCTTGCGAACCAAGGACAACATGTCCTCTATCTTGGAATGGCCAGGGTTGCTTGTGGCTGGGTAGTAGAGAGAGTCTGCTTTGTTTAGAGGAACATAGGGGTTTGAGATCCGGTGATTGTATCGATCACCATCCTTGTCTCGGTCTCTCCAATTGCCATCTCTTTCCTTATCTCTGGTCAAACCTTGATTCTCTTCCCTTGGGCAATAATACCCGGTGTAACACCCCAGAAATTCTAAGTTAAATCTGAATCGTTCTTCATGTGTTTTTAGACTCGAACAGATAAATTTTCTAAGTATCTAAGTATTAAGACTTATTCTGAAGGTTTAAAGGTGCATTAGATATGAACAAGGTTCATAAAGAACCTCTAGCTCAAAGTTGAGTTGAGAGCTTCCTTACCGATTGAGTTTTAGTGTAAGATTTTTTAAGGGTCAACTTCAAACTATCATAACTCCTAGAATATTAAGAGTTAGGTAATCTAGTACCCACCAAATTAAAGGTATTTTAATCTTCTTTCTAACGCTGCCAACCGCGCATTAATCCAAGTTCCAAGAAAAATGTTATCAGTATTTTACTAAAAGGTGTCTGTCTGTCATAAGTTTCCAGGGGTTGTGAAACCAACTCGTGGAAATCAGTTTTTTACATGAAAATCATGAGAAGGTTCCACAAGTCGTGGAAGTTTCCACGGGTCGTGAAACCAACTCGTGGAAATCATTCCAGAGCCCTGAAAAGTCCCTTGGAACCACGACTTCCATTCTACGGACCGTGATTCATTCCTCGGGCCGTGATTTATGTCCGTGGAAGCCTTTGACGAATTTTTTTGAAGTTTTAAATTCTTTTCCCAGGGGTATTTTGGTAATTTCCCACTCTTTTAACTCCTAAGTAAAGTTATTTTGGAAAAATTAAAAGGGGTTTTATTCCCACTTAGCCTAGGTTCTCTTCCATTCTCTCAATCAAGTTCCAAGAGAAGAAAAGGGTCTCCATGCTCCAAGCTTCAAGCTAAGGACTCCATCTTCAAGTCTCCATCCTCAAGTCTCCATCCTCAAGTCCCAAATTAGGAAAGCTTCAATCAATGTATGTGGGTATTCAATAAGGGAATTCCTTCACCCTTATGCCCAAAACCCCAATCTTCTAAATTGATTTTATGAATTTCTAAATTAGGGTTCTTACCCAATTCTCATGTGTTCTTCTATAAATTATTTTCTCATGATTCTTCTATGGATTCTAACACTAAATTGCATGATTTTTTATGAGTTTTATAAGGGGTTTCCTATTCATGATTTTAAGGCCAATCCTTATCCAATTTATGAAACTTGGGTTCTTACCCAAATTGGGAAAAACTTATGAAATCAGTTTCTATATTTAAATTCATGGTTTTCTTATTGATTTTACATGATTTGTTCATGATTACTTCATTGATTTTAGAAGCCCAAGCATGAAAGTTGAATCCTAGCATGATTTCATGAAATTGCATGCCTAATTCTTCAAGTATAAATTTAGAAAGAAAAGCATGTTTTGAATTATGGCTATACTAAGTTTTAAGGATTTTGAAGTATGAACAATATGACATATGATATGTCTCTATGTTTTATGAAAGGTTTGGTATCTAGATGTGCCTACCTAAGCTATGAAAGTTTCATGATGCCCGATGTATTTTCATGCTTTATGAGTAAGATTTGGCATGAGAGTATGCCCTTATGATATAATGAGCTATATGTACATGTTTTGGGAGTAGTACTTAGCACCGAGTGGACGGGGTGAGAGTATCCTTAGTCCCAGAAATTACGTTGCCAGCGTAGGTTATGATATGATATGATATGTGCCTTAAAGGCTTATGAGAGTGGATCCAAGTCTTTATGTATGGTGTCCTTGCCTTAGCGGGGCATAGGACAGCTTTGCCAACTAGGGTTATATAGTTGGGTATGGTGACTTGTTCCTTGGCAAGGTTCAAAGTCAGCTTTGCTAACTAGGGTTATATAGTTAGATTCCATGTAAGCTCACATGGTCTCATGTCGGTTATAAGAAACACCCGTAAGAAGTTTTAATGCATCAAGTTATCTATTTCATGACTTAAGCTTTACTTCTGGTATTTTCCCATAGAAGTTAATTTTCAGGAAAAGATTGTATTGACTCATTGCCTTCAGATTTCAGACTTACTACTTATGATTTATGACTTTGACTTTGTTTTAAGCTTATGTTATTGCTATGAGTCATTATATTACAGATTTTACTATTATCATATGATTTCAGCTTCAAAGATATTTTAAGCATTATTTTATCATAAGTTATGCATGATCTCAGTTTTATGCATGCTTCCAAGTATATTTCATCATATCACATGCATATCTCACATACTCGGTACATCCTATAGTACTGACGCATATTTTGCGTTGCATCCTCTTGATGATGCAGACTCAGGTTCCTCTCTCAGGCACGTGGTTGGAGATCGCAGGCCATTCCAGTCAGTGTTGGTGAGTCCTCATTATTCGAGGGCTAGTTATGATCTTAGTATTCTTTATGGCTGTTTACTTTCGTACTTTGAGTTAGCTAGTGTCTTGTCCTAGCAACTCCTTATGTCATATAGAGGCTTTTCAGACATAGACAATATTCGAGTCTCCCTTTTTGGATTACGTTTCTTATTGAATTCATCATTTATAAATTGGGTTACCTAGCTTTCTATTTATGCTTCCGCTATGTTTCCTCGTGTATGCCTATGTTATGCTATGACCAAGGGTTAACTTGGAGCAATTGTGGTCCCGAGTCCCGTGTTACATCTACGGGGTAGCCTTGGTCTTAGGTATGATTATCTATCTCTTGATCAAATAATCATATGTCCAATAGTCTTAGCTCAAGCACTTTGATTAGGCAATAAAACATCCAAGATATGCTTGGGGAGGTCATACTATCTCAGGCTTTAGACCCTTAAGTGGGTGATTCCGTCGATATCAGCCTCAATCTAAATGGAAGCCCAAGTTCCCATTAGCAATTTCACATCCGAAGTTATGAAATCCTTTCTCAAGCAACAACATAACCAAGTAGGGAAAATCAATGTTTGCAACCACCAATTTTAGAGTTAAAATATGGTGAAATCGCAAGACCCATGTCAATAAAGCAATTATAAATAAGAATTAGCAACATCCACACCCATTTATCAAGTATCCATCATCAACATATCTCTAGATAAGAGGTTTAACTACTCATACTTAAGGAAAGAAGTGTCACGCCCCGAGGCTACCCCTTAGGCATAACACGGGACCCGGGACCACAAGGATCCTAAGCTAACCCTTGGTCGTAGCATTCACAAGCATAACAATGATAAGCGGAAGCAATCATAGGCAAAGACTCGGAATATCATAACTAGGAGCCGAGTATGAAGTACAACTCAGAAATCATCTAATAAGGTCTATGTTTGAAAAGACTCTAATACTATCATAGAGAGTTGATGGGACAATACTCCAACTAACTCGACAATCTGAAACATAAAGGAAGCATAAAAACTGAAATAAGGTTTAGTCCCCGAACCATGAGGACTCACCAAAACTAGCTGAGTAGGAGTGGCCAGATCTCTAGCCACAAATCTGAGAAGGAACACCTGAGTCTGCATCGTAAAAGGATGCAGTGCAATATGTGTTAGTACTTTGGAATGTACTAAGTATGTGAGCAATGCATAAGTAAAGTAAAACATTATTGAAAACGTGCTTAAATCATAATCCATGCATAAAAGAATGTTATAAGAAGATATCGTAAAGAAAGCTAAATCATAAGGCAAAATCAACTTCCAACTGATATTTCATAAAAGAGTTCATAAAGCTTACAAATCTTGAAAATATTCATACGGGAGTTTCTTATAACCGACATGAGACCATGTGAGCTACATGAAATCTAACTATCTGACCCTAGTTAGCAAAGCTGACTTAGAACCTTGCCAAGGCACAATCACTATTTCCAACTATCTAACCCTAGTTGGCAAAGCTGTCCTATACCCCGCTCAGGTAAGGATACCATTCATCAAGACGTGGATCCACTCTCATAAGCCCCTTGGGCACATTTCATTTCATAACCTACGCTGGCAACGTAGTTTCTGGGACTAAGGGCAATCTTACCCCGTCCAATTGGGTGCTAAATACTACTCCCAAAAACATGCATATATACATAGCTCATAATCATAGGGCACAATCTCATGCCAAATTCTTATTCATAAAGCATGAAAACACATCGGGTATCATGCATCTTTCATATCATTTCTTAAAGCATGAAAACACATCGGGTATCATGCATCTTTCATAACATAGTTCATAATGCTTAACAAAGCCTTAATTTCAAATCATGATTTTCTTTCCAAATTCATACTTAAGAGTTAGGTAATGCAAATTTCATAATACATGAAGGCTATGATATCTAATCATGCCAATTTCTCTTGAAAACATACAAATTCATGGATTCATGCTAGAAATCAACTTTCATGCTTGGGCTTTCAAAATCAATAAGAGAATCATAGTCATATCATGAATAATCAATAGGAAACCATGAATTAAATCATAGAAACTGATTTAATAAACTTTTTCCCAATTTTGGTTTCAAACCCTAATTTCAAAACTTCATAATTCAAATTCATGAGTTGGGGATTTTGGGCACAAGGGTGGAAGAAACCCATTGCTAAAAACCCACATGCCTCGGTGGAAGATTTCCCACTTGATTGGAAAAGAATTAGGAGACTTGACTTGGAGCTTGAACTTGAGTTTGAGAGGAAGGACTTTCTTCATTGAGTTAGGAATGAGGAGCTTAGCATAGGCTTAGGATATTATGGGTGAAAACCCTTCTAAAAGTAGTCAAAACGACTTCACTTAATACATAATAGGGTGGGAAATGACCAAAATACCCCTGGGTTTTAGTTAGGAAAAGCTGTCTTAAAAACCCGGCTACAGGTTCCACGAGTGGAGTCTACGACTCGTAGACCTTCCCACGACTCATAGAACTCAAATCGTGGAAACTAACAGAAATTTCAACCTGCAGGAAACTTTCTACGGTTCAATAGGACGACTCGTGGAAGCTCCCACGAGTCGTAGAACCTAGTCGTGAAAGTCAGGAAAGGAAGGCTGCCTTTGATGAGCATGAGAAATCACCTTACCATTGTGGAAGTTCTTCTCATGAGCATAGGCAATCACCTTACCACGGCCTCTAGCTCAAGATCATGAGTGGGATAAGTCTTCTCATGAGTCTTAAGCTGTCTAGAAGCATAAGCACTCACCTTACCACGCTGCATCAAAACACAACCCAAACCAATCTGAGAAGCATCACAATACACCACAAAATCATCTAAGCCCTCGGGTAGAGCTAACACTGGGGCTGTAGTCAATCGGTTCTTCAATTGCTAAAAACTTTTCTCACAAGAGTCGGACCACTGGAACTTAACCTTTTTCTGAGTCAATCAGGTCAATGGGAAAGCAAGGGAAGAAAACCCTTCCACAAACCTCCTATAGTAACCAACCAAACCCAAGAAACTTCTAATATCGGATGGAGAAGTAGGTCTAGGCCAGTTCTTTACCGCCTTAATCCTTTGAGAATCAACCCGAATACCATCACTAGTCATAATGTGACCCAGAAAAGCAACAGACTACATCAAAAACTTGCACCTGCTAAACTTAGCAAACAACTGTCTATCCTTGAGAGTTTGCAACACAACTCTCAAGTGATCCGCATGCTCCTCCTCACTCTGAGAGTAGATGAGCATATCATCAATGAAAATAATCACAAACGTATCCAAATATTGTTTGAACACACGGTTCATCAAATCCATAAAAGCTGCAGGATCATTAGTTAGACCAAAAGACATAACAACAAACTCATAATGACCATAACGAGTCCGGAAGGCTGTCTTCGGGATATCACACTCCCGAACCCGAAGCTGATGATAACCGGATCTAAGGTCGATTTTGGAGAAGAATCTCACACCCTGAAGCTGATCGAACAAGTCATCAATCCTAGGAATGGGATACTTATTCTTGATTGTGACCTTGTTCAATTGACGGTAATCAATACACATTCTAAGAGATCTATCTTTCTTCCGAACAAACAAAACTGGGGCACCCCACGGTGAAATACTAGGCCTGATGAAACCCTTATCAAGCAAGTCTTTTAACTGGTCTTTCAACTCCTTGAGTTCTGCGGGGGCCATTCTACAAGGAGGAATAGAGATAGGATTTGTATCCGGAAGAAAATCTATCCCAAAGTCAATTTTCCGCTCGGGAGGGACTCCGGGCAAATCATCGAGGAATACTTCTAGGAATTCATTTATAACAGGAACAAACTAAATAGTTGGGGTCTCAAACTCCGTGTCCATAACCTGAACTATATGATAGACATAATCCTTAGAAATCATCTTCCTAGCCTTAAGATAAGATATGAAATGACCCTTCGAGGAAGAGGGGCTACCTTGCCATTCTAGGATAGGTTCATTAGGAAACTTAAAACTGAACACACGAGTACGGCAATCAACTGAGGCATAACATGCATATAACAAGTCCATACCAAGAATAACATCAAAATCAGTCATCTCTAACTCTACTAAATCCGCTGAAGTGACTCTATGAAGGACTGAGATAGGGTAATTTTGGTAGACTCTTTCGGCTAGGACTGACTCACCAATATGAGTAGAAACATGAAAGGGTTCTAAAAGCATTTCGGGACCAATCTCGAACTTTCAAGCAATATAAGGGGTTACAAAAGACAAAGAGGCACCGGGGTCCAACAAAGCATACACATCATGGGAAAAGACTTTCAACATACCAGTGACCACATCTGGAGAACTCTCCTGATCCTTCCAGGAGGATATAGCATAAAGACAGTTCTGGCACTGACCACCAGAACTATAAGCTGCGCCCTGCGGGGATGGTCTACCTCTTGAAGCTGCTGGGGTAGACTGAGTCCTACCTCCCTGTCCCTTCCTAGCTGAAGGACAATCTCTGATACGGTGCCCAGGGTGACCACACCCAAAGCAACTACCTGAACCGCTAGACACTCACCTATATGGCTCCTCCCACACTTAGCACAAGTTGGGTAGGGAGGCCCCTTTGCACCACAACTCTGAGCATAAGAGCTTGCACCTCTACCAGACTGATCATGGCGGAGCCTGGAGTCCTGAGAAGGAGCACTAGCAGAAGAGTGAATAGGACCTAAAGATGTTTTCTAGAAAGAAGAGAGATGTCCCCCACCGGACCTCTGATGGCTAAAACCCGATCCCTGAGATCTACCTCTCTTGTTCTCCCTAGCCATCTCCCTAAGCTTATCGCCCTCAATCTGATGGGCATGAGTCATGAGTCGAGAGATGCTCATGTCGCCCAACAACAAGGAAGACCTACACTCGTTCTTCACCATATCCAAAATACCATAGATGAATTTACTCATTTGATCATGCGGGTCTGCTACCATGGAGGGAGCATGCCTAGACAACTGGGTGAACTTCAAAATATACTCTTGTACTGACATCGAACCTTGTCTCAAGTTCACAAATTCCTCCACTTTTGCTTGCCTCAACTCACGGGGAAATAACCTATCAAGAAAGGCCCTCTCAAAACACTCCCAAGTCATGGGGATCGCATCTCTCACCCTAGCCTCCTTCCATTACGTGAACCAAATATGAGCCACATCCTTGAGTTGATAGGATGCAAGCTCCACACAATCATCACCCGTTAGTTGCATAACCTCAAATATCTTCTTCACTTCATCAACAAAGTTAAGTGGATCCTCTCCTACTTTCAAACCCCAAAACTCCGGTGGGTTCATACGGATGAAGTCATAAACTTGGGCCGCTACCCTACCTTGAGGATGAGCGGGGGCAGGAGCCTGTTGATTTTCCAAAGTCTGAGCCAGTAGGTGAATAACATTCCTAAACTCATCATTCGTGACATCGAGAACCGGGACTTGAGGAGCGGCATTTCGAGCAACTCTAGGAGGCATAGCACATCGAGGAGGCATAATCTGAAATGTACAAGGCAAAGATTAGAGGAACGTTAGACTTAAGCTCTATCACACGATGTGATCATGGAAGAAGTGAAGTTTCTTTTCTAAGAACCTCATAGCTTCCTTTTCATATGCGTGGCGTGCTTCACATACATGAAAAAGACTCTACTCGATGCTGCTTTCAAACATCCTAAGACACTCGAACCTGAGGCTCTGATACCAAGATTGTCACACCCCGAGGCTACCCCTAGGCGTAACAGGTACCCAGGACCACAAGGATCCCAAGCTAACCCTTGGTCGTAGCATTCTCAAGCATAACAAAGATAAGCGGAAGTAATCATAGGCAAAGACTCAGAATATCATAAATAAGAGTCAAGTATGAAGTACAACTCAGAAATCATCTCATAAGGTCTATGTATGAAAAGCCCCTAATACTATCATAGAGAGTTGATGGGACAAACCCCAACTAACTCGACAATCTAAAATGTAAAGGAACCATAAAAACTGAAATAAGGTTTAGTCCTCGAACCATGAGGACTCACCAAAACTAGTTGAGTAGGAGTGGCCGGATCTCTAGCCACGAATATGAGAAGGAACACCTAAGTCTGCATCATAGAAGGATGCAACGCAATATGCGTTAGTACTTTAGAATGTACTAAGTATGTGAGCAATGCATAAGTTAAGTAAAACATGATTGAAAACATGCTTAAATCACAATCCATACATAAAAGAATGTCATAAGAAGATATCGTAAAGAAAGCTAAATCATAAGGCAAAACCAACTTCCAATTAATATTTCATAAAAGAGTTCATAAAGCTTAGAAATCTTGAAAACATTCATACGGGAGTTTCTTATAATAGACATGAGACCATGTGAGCTACATGGAATCTAACTATCTGACCCTAGTTAGCAAAGATGACTTAGATCCTTGCCAAGGCACAAGTCACCATTTCCAACTATCTAACCCTAGTTGGAAAAGCTGTCCTATACCCCGCTCAGGTAAGGACACCATTCATCAAGACGTAGATCTACTCTCATAAGCCCCTTGGGCACATTTCATTTCATAACCTACGCTGGCAACATAGTTTCTGGGACTAAGGGCAATCTCACCCCGTCCAACTCGGTGCTAAATACTACTCCCAAAAACATGCATATATACATAGCTCATAATCATAGGGCACAATCTCATGCCAAAATCTTATTCATAAAGCATGAAAACACATCGGGTATCATGCATATTTCATATCATTTCATAAAGCATGAAAACACATCGGGTATCATGCATCTTTCATAACATAGTTCATAATGCTTAACAAAGCCTTAATTTCAAATCATGCTTTTCTTTCCAAATTCATAATTAAGAGTTAGGTAATGCAAATTTCATTATACATGAAGGCCATGATATCTAATCATGCCAATTTCTCTTGAAAACATACAAATTCATGGATTCATGCTAGAAATCAACTTTCATGCTTGGGCTTTCAAAATCAATAAGAGAATCATAGTTAAATCATGAATAATCAATAGGAAACCATTAATTAAAATATAGAAACTGATTTCATAAACTTTTCCCCAATTTTGGTTTCAAACCCTAATTTCAAAACTTCATAATTCAAACTCATGAGTTGGGGATTTTGGGTACAAGGGTGGAAGAAACCCATTGCTAAAGACCCACATACCTCGGTGGAAGATTTCCCACTTGATTGGAAAAGAATTAGGAGACTTGACTTGGATCTTGAACTTGAGCTTAAGAGGAAGGACTTTCTTCTTTGAGTGAGGAATGAGGAGCTTAACATAGGCTTAGAATATTATGAGTGAAAACCCTTCTAAAAGTAGTCAAAACAACTTCACTTAATACATAATAGAGTGGGAAATGACCAAAATACCCCTGTGTTTTAGTTAGGAAAAGCTGTTTTAAAAACTCAGGTATAGGTTCCAATAGTGGAGTCTACGACTCGTAGACCTTCCCTTGACTCGTGGAACTCAAATCGTGGAAACTAACAGAAATTTCATCCTGCAGGAAACTTTTTACGGTTCAATAGGACGACTTGTGGAAGCTCCCACGAGTCACAGAATCTAGTCGTGGAAGTCAGGAAAGGAAGGCTGCCTTTGATGAGTTGCCACGAGTCAACAACACGACTCGTGGAAGTTTCTATGAGTCATGAACTTGACTTGTTGTTGACATAAATGAGGCTGACCTGCAGGGCTGGGATCACGAGTCCTTTCCACGACTCGTGGAACCACCCATGACTCATGGACTTGGCTCGTGGTTTCTGAGACCTCAAATTTTCAGCAAGTTTCAACTTAGATAGCTGGATACATATACTGGGTGTTACAAGAGGTATACCAAATGGGTAGTTCAATTTCCATTCTATTCAAGCTAAATGTCTCAATATCCAAGCTCAATTTGTACACAAATGGTGGTTCTAAGAATTGGGAAGAAAGAATTTGATGAAACCTTCTTCTTCTTCTTAGAAGGGAAAACTTATTCACAAAGCTAAGAATATTTCTAAAACTCAGTGCTAGCTGAACTATTTACAATTGTTCCTAAATTGGGTATATAAACATTCACAAAATGTCACATAATTTTTGACAAAAATGCCCTTCGAGCGGTGTGCAGCATGACGTGCGATATGCACGTTGTGCGGTGCACATCACACACCCTGCTTTAATGGTCTATTAACTCAACAAATTGGGCAGCTTCTTGTGAAGGGGATGCGGTTCGCACAAGGCATTATGTGCGTTGCACAACGACCGAACACCTTAATAGATCCTTTAGTCAACTTCATCTCCATGCGGTAGGAGGTGCGATCTGCACCAAGGCAAGTGTGTGTCGCATGAGGGATGCATCTCTCAGCTGAATCTTTGTCTTTTTTTTGCTCACTTCATACTTTACTCCTTTTTGGCTCTTTTTGGCTCCATATCCTTGTTTTCTATCTTTGATCACAAGTACCTGCATAGACATCAATAAAGGCTATAAGAAACTCTAAATCTGATCAAAACATATCAATAATTCATGAATAAAGACTCAATAAGTTGGTAGATTACCTACTTATTAGGTATTTTTGTAATTACCCACTCTTTTAACTCCTAAGTGAGGTTATTTTTGACAATTCTAGTAGGGTTTTAACCACAATTACCTAAGTCTTCTCCCAATCTCCCATTCAAGCTCTAAAAGAGGAAAGAACTCCATTCTCCCAAGCTCCAATCTAAGGATTCCATCTTCAAGCCTCCACCCCTCAAGACCTAGATAAAGAAAGCTTCAATTTAGGTATGTGGGTATTTACTAAGAGATTCCTTTTACCCTTATGCCCAAATCCTATGATTTCACTTTGGATTTATGAAACTATGGAATTAGGGTTCTTACCCCATTTATGAAATTATTTTAAATTCAGTTTATTAGCATTAATTAATGGTTTCTAACCTTTTACCCATGATTTGTATGAGATTCCTCAAATGTTTTCAAAAGCCCATGCATTGAGAATGATTTCTAGCATTACTTCACCCAATTGTATGTGTTTAAGTAAAATTAGCATGTTTAGATAACATGACCTCAAGTATTTATGAAATTGCATGCCTAATTCTTCAAGTTATGTATTTAGAAAAGAGTATATTTTGAATTATGGATATATTAAGCTTTTAAGACTTATGATTTAGAAATAACATGACATCAGATATATCTTTATGCTCTTCAAATAGTTTTGACATCAAATATGTCCTTGAATTATGATCAATTGGCATCAGATATGCCCTAGTATATATATATATATATATATATATATATATATATATATATATATATATATATATGAGCTAAAGTATGTATAGGAGTAGTATTTAGCACCGAGTTAGATAGGGTAAGAGTACCCTAAGTCCTAGAACTATGTGCCCTCGTAGGTTCATTTAGCCCCTCAGTTGGGCATCATAACTAGTGCTCATGCCAAAAATACATTTATGCCCTGGCAAGGTATATTGGGTCCTGTCAATTGGGCGTATACATCAAATTATATGTATCTAACATGGTCTATGCCAGTTATGAGAATCTCCCATAAGAATGGTTTCAAGCTTTTAATGTATTTGACTCTTGCTTTCAGATTTTAGACTTTTTATTACTACTTACGATTATAAGTATGTTTTTAAGCTAATGATATTACATTGAGTCATTTCATTACAAATTTTACTATTATCATATGATTTCAGTTTCAAGCATACTTTTAGCATGTTTACTACATATTTTGCATATCTCGCATACTCAGTACATCCTATAGTACTGACGCATACTTCTTGTGTTGTATCCTATTATGATGCAGATTCAAGGTCTCGATCTCAGACTCGTGGCTAGAGACTAGCAGGACTTCCAGCCTGGATTAGTGAGTCCTCATTTTTCGAGGACTAGTATTAGTTTTTCTATCTTAGTGTCTTTTCTTTCAGTACATGGAGTTAGCTGGGGTCTTGTCCCATCAACTTATTATGTCAGTTTAGAGGCTTTTCAAACATAGCTAGATAATCAGTATGTGTGGTGTTAAATTTGAAACATCTAGACCTTGATCTATATGATGATTTAGTTTGCTTATCACATTAGTTTATTTCTTCTGCTAAGATCATCTATTATGTTTAAGTAATGCTAAGACCAAGGGTTAATTTAGGATCACTTGTGGTCTCGGGTCTTGTGTTATATCTAGGGGGTAGCCTTGGGGAGTGACACTCTCATACTTAGTACATCCTATAGTATTGACGCATACTCTATGTGCTACATCCTATTATGATACAGATTCAGGTGCTTGTCCTCACACTCTTGGCTAGAGACCGCAAGATTTCTAGTTGCTGTTGGTGAGTCCTCATCCTTTGAGGACTAGTATGAGTTTAGTTGCTTTATGTCTTTCTTTCAGTATTTGGAGTTAGCTGGGGTCTTGTCCCATCTATTCACTCTATTATTTTTAGAGGCTTTTCAGACAAAGTTAGACAGTTGGTGCTTATGTTTTAGACTTTATCTTCTAGACTTGTGTTTCAATTTTTATACATGGAGTTTGCTCATTACCTCTTCTTTAGCTTCCGTTCTAAATTTTATGGACGTGTTTAAGTCAAGCTAAGGCCAAGGGTTAGCTTAAGATTACTTGTGGTCTCAGGTCCTATGTTACATCTAAGGGGTAGCCTTGGGGCATTACAAACTTGGTATTAGAGCATCAGGTTCAAGAGTCCTAGGATGTCTGAAAGTCACATTAAGTAGAGTCTCTTTTATGGGTGTGAAGCATGCCATACTTATAAGGGGTAGGCTACAAGATGTTTAGGAAAAATATCCACTTCTTTCATGTTCAATATCGTGCGATAGAGTTTAACTATATTTATCCTTCTAATTCATGCTTTACGTATTTCAGATCATGCCTCAATGAAGGAACAACACTTACAATGCAAATGCCATTCCTCCAGCTCCAGACTATGATGTTACGAATGCTGAGTTCCATAATATGATTTAGTTATTAGCTCAAGCTATAGCCAAGCAGGCTAATCAATATGCCCCTCTCCTGGTTAACCTAAATAAAGGATTAGCCGCAGTCCAAGTTAGATAATTTGTTCACATGAACTCGCTTGAGTTTTTGGGATTGAAGGTTGGTGAGGACCCATAAAACTTTATTGATGAGGTCAAGAATATTCTCGAGGTGATGCAAGTTACCGATACCGACAATGTTGAGCTAGCTTTCTACCAGCTCAAGGATATGTCTCACATTTGGTATGCTTAATGAAAGGATGGTAGGGGCAGAAATCCAGCCCTTATGACTTGGGATTGCTTTGTGGGAGCTTTTATGGATAGGTTCTTTCCTAGGGAGTTGAGGAAGGCTAAGGCTGAAGATTTTGTTAATCTGAGGCAAGGATCTATGTCAGTTCAGGAGTATGGGCTAAAGTTCACTCAGCTTTCTAGGTATGCTCCAGAGATAGTTGTAGTGGCGAGGGCCAGAATGAGTAAGTTTACCACTGGAGTCTCTGATTTGGTCAAAATGGAATCAAGATGGCTATGTTGGTTAGAGATATGGACATCTCTAGACTTATGACTTTTTCTCAACAAATGGAGGAAGCAAAACTGAAAGAGAAGACAAGGGAGAACAAGAGGGACAGAACAGAGGATTCAAGGTTCAATCATCAGAGGTCCAGAGGGAGACACCGATATTCATTTCAGAAGAGGTCATCAGGACCAGCGCCATCATCAACTAGTTCTCCTACTCAGGCACCCAGGCCTAGTCATGATCAGGCAGGTAGGGGATCAGGTTCTCATTCGCAGGGAAACATTAAAAAAGGGACTCCCTACCATGTTTACAACAAGTGTTGTAAGAGTCACCCTAGAGAGTGCCTCTATGGCACATGTAGATGTTTTGGATGTGGACAGATTGGTCATAGGAGCAAGGATTGACCTTCATCTAAGAGGAACAATAGAGGTGGCAGGATACAGTCTACTACAACAACTCCAGTAGGTCATTCAGTTCAGCAGGGTACCACTTCTGGTGTAGGCAGTGGTCAACGCCAGAACTGCCTCTATGCTATATTATCCCTCCAGGATCAAGAGAGTTCCTTCCATGTAGTCACTGGTATATTGCAAGTCTTCTCTCTTGATGTTTATGATTTGCTAGACCCCAAACCTTTTTTGTCATTTGTGACCCCTTATGTTGCTTGTAAGTTTGGAGTCAGTCCTTAACAACTCTTAGAACCCTTTCACGTCTCCAATCCTGTTGGTGAGTCAGTCTTAGCCAAGAGAGTATACAAAAACTGCCCAATCATAATTCTCCATAGAGTCACCTCAACCAATCTAGTTGAGTTAGAGATGACTGATTTTAATATTATACTTGGTATGGATTGGTTATATGAATGTTATGCCACCATTGATTGCCTAACTAGAGTCTTCAAGTTCTAGTTTCCTAATGAGCCTGTCTTAGAATGGAAAGGTAGTCCTCCTATGTCACAAGGTCATTTCATATCTTATCTCAAGGCTAGGAAAATGATTTCTAAAGAGTGCATCTACCATATAGTTCGGGTTAAGGATTTTGAGTTCAAGACCCCATCCCTCTAGCCAGTTCTTATAGTGAATGAATTCTATAATGTATTTCCTGAGAATCTGCTCGGAGTTCCTCCAGAGAGGGAGATCAACTTTGGGATAGACCTTCTACTAGATATACAACCCATATCCATTCCTCCTTATAGAATGGCTCCAACTAAACTTAAGGAACTGAAGGATCAATTGAAGGATCTCCTAGAAAAAGGCTTTGTCAGACCCAATATCTCTCCATGGGGTACTCCAGTCCTCTTCGTGCATAAGAAAGATGGTTCCCTCAGAATTTGCATATACTACCATCAGTTGAACAAGGTCGCAATCAAGAATAACTATCCAATCCCCAAAATTAATGACCTGTTCGATCAGCTTCAAGGTGCCAGCTATTTTTCTAAGATTGACCTCAGATCCGATTATCATCAACTCAAAGTTAGAGTGGGTGACATTTTGAAGACAACCTTCAAAACTCGATATAGTCACTATGAATTTGTGGTTATGTCTTTTGGACTAATGAATGCTCCTGTAGCTTTTATAGATTTGATAAACATGGTGTTCAAGCAGTATTTGGATATATGTTTCATTGATTTCATAGATGATATTCTGGTTTATTCTCGAAATGAAGAGGAGCATGCAAATCACTTGAGGATAGTATTGCAAACTGTCAAGGATCACAGTTATTTGCTAAGTTTAGTAAGTGTGAGTTTTGGATTCTGTCAGTTGCTTTTTTGGGTCATATGGTGTCTAAGGAGGGCACTTGAGTAGATTTGCAAAAAAATAAGATAGTGAAAAACTGGCCTAGACCCACCTCTCTGACAGATATTAGGAGATTTTTAGGCTTGGCTGGTTACTATAGGAGATTTGTTGAGGGTTTTCATCCATAACTGCCCCATTGACCAGGTTGACTTAGAAAAAGGTAAAGTTCCAGTGGTCTGATAAGTGTGATTTTTTTTCCAGGAATTAAAGACTAGATTGACCACAACTCCAGTTTTGACTCTACTAAAGGGTTTATATGGCTTTGTTATGTATTGTGATGCTTCTAGAGTTCGCTTGGGTTGTGTTTTGATGCAGCACAGTAAGGTTATTGCCTATGCCTCCAGACAACTTAAAGTTCATGAGAAAAACTACCCTACTCATGACCTTGAGCTTGCGTTAGTATTTTTTGCTTTGAAGATTTTGAGGTACTACTTGTATAGTGTCCATATGGATGTATTTTCTGATCATAAGAGCTTACAATATGCATTCACTCAGAAGGAGTTGAATCTTCATCAAAGGAGGTGGCTTAAGCTTCATAAGGATTATGAAATGAGTGTGCTTTACCATCCGGGTAAGGCAAATGTGGTAGCTGACACACTTAGCAGGTTGTCCATGGGTAGTGTGTCACCCATTGGGGAAGAAAGGTAGAAATTGGCTAAGGATGTTCATAGGCTCGCTCATTTGGGAGTTTGCCTCATGGATTCATCAGAAGTGGTGTCATCATTCAAAATGGGATAGAATCTTCTTTGGTAGTTGAGGTGAAGGAAAAGAAATACAATGATCCTATCTTGCACCAGTTGAAGGGTGCAGTCTATCAACAGAGGGTAAAGGTTTTATCCCAAGGGGGAGATGGTGTGCATCGATATCAAGGTTGGCTGTGTGTTCCTAATGTAGATGGGTTGAGATAATAGATTTTGATAGAGGCTCATAGCTCTAGATATTCTATCCATCCTGGTGCCACCAAGATGTACCGCGACCTATGGGAAGTCTATTAGTGGAATGGCATGAAAAGGGACATTGCAAATTTTGTGGCTAAGTATCCCAACTGTCAGCAAGTGAAAGTAGAGCATCATCGATCGAGTGGTATGACCCATGATATTGACCTTTCTACTTGGAAGTGTGAAGTGATTAATATGGATTTCATTACAAGCTTACCTCATACTCGCAGGCAACACGATTCTATTTGGGGTATTGTAGACATGATGACTAAGTCAACAAATTTTTTGGCTGTCAAGACTACCGATTTAGCAGATGATTATGCCAGACTCTACATACGTAAGATAGTTAGGTTGCATGGAGTTCCCTTGTTCATCATCTCAGATAGGGGTACTCAGTTTCCATCTCAGTTTTAGAGGTCATTTTAGAAGGGTCTTGGTACTCAAGTGAATATCAGTACAACTTTTCATCCATAGACAGATGGTCAAGAAGAACGTACTATTTAGACCTTAGAGGATATGTTGAGAGCTTGTGTGATTTATTTCAAAGGAAATTGGGATAAGCACTTGCCTCTTATAGAGTTTGCCTATAATAATAGTTTATTCTAGCATCCAGATGGCTCCCTATGAGACACTTTATGGATGGAGGTTTAGATCACCTATTGGTTGGTTTGAGGTAGGTAAGGCAGCCTTGATAGGCCTAGATTCTGTTCATGAGACAATGGAGAAAGTTCAGCTTATTAGAGAGAGGCTGAAGGCAGCCCAAAGTCATCAGAAATTTTATGCAGATGTAAGAAGAAAGGACCTATAATTTGAAGTTGATGATTAGGTATTCCTTAAAATTTCACCCATGAAAGGTTTGATGAGGTTTGGTAAGAAAGGGAAGCTTAGTCTCCGATATGTAGGTCCCTACAGGATTTTGAGGAGAGTTGGTAATGTGGCTTATAAGTTAGAGTTGCCAGCCGAGTTAGCAGCGGTTCATCCGATCTTTCATGTTTCCTTGTTGAAAAAGTGCATTGGTCATCCGAACTTGGTTGTTCCTTTAGAGAATGTGGGTGTAAAGGATAGTCTCACTTATGAAGAGGTTCCAGTTGAGATTCTTGACCATCAGGTTCATAGGTTAAGGAATAAGGAAGTCGCTTTCGTGAAAATTCTTTAGAGGAACCAGTCAGTTGAGGGAGCTACTTGGGAAGCAGAAGCAACCATGATGACCAAGTACCCTCACCTCTTTCCTTGCGATTCAGTTCCATCTTGAGGTACTAGTCCCTCTTTAGCCTCCTCAGTTTCCTCCTCAGTATATCCCTTAAGTTCCTTGTTTGTCAGCTATTTGTATGTTTCTTGTATGTATTCATGTTTCATGAATCCATCTCAGCTTCCTTAGTCTTCATTCGAGGATGAATGATCCCAATGGGGTATATATTGTAACACCCCGAAAGTTCTAAGCTAAGAAGTAGACAAAAAATCCTAAGTTCAATCTGTTTTAAGTTTTAGTCAGGAACCACGGATGGGTTCCACGGACTATGGAAGGGAACACGGTCCATGGATGCCAATCATGGAACTAATCTTGCATATCTTTCCCTTTGATCTAAAACCACGATAGGGATTCACGGGTCGTGGATTGGACCACGGTCCATGGTTTCCCCTTGTGGAATCAGACCTGAGGGTCAATCATGTTCCCTAAAACCACGAGAGGTATCCGCGGGCCGTGGAATGTTCCATAAGCTAGGACCTTTCCCGTGGAAATCATACCTGCAAATGAAAATTTTGCCCAAAAACCATGGTCTCAAACCACGGTCCGTGGTTCTGTCTCCGGTCCATAGACTGCATCCGTTGAACCTCGACCGAATAAGTTTAGCAATTTTTAGATTTATTTCTTAGGGGTATTTTTGTAAATCTCCACTTCTTAAGTTCCTAAGTTAAGTCATTTTTGGACAAATTAAGAGGATTTTATTCCCACTTAGTCAAGTTCTACTTCATTCTCTAAATCAAGTTCCAAAAGAAGAAAAGAAATTCAATTCTCTCAAGCCCCAAGCCTAGGGTTCTTCTCCAATCCTCCATCCTCAAGCTCCAAGTCAATCAAGCTTCAAGTCCAGGTATGTGGGTATTCAATAAGGGATTCCATCCATCCGTATTCCCAAAACCCCAAGCTCTATTTTGAAATTATGAATTTTTCAAGTTAGTGTTCTTACCCAATTACATGATTTTTCTCTAAATTTGTTTTCCTCATACTATCATATGATTTCTAATTCTAATTTCATGATTTTGCATGGGTTTTTACAAGTATTTATTTATCTAATTATTTAAAGGATAACCCTAGCAAAATTTTACATGTATGATTTATTCTGAGAAAATTGGCATGTTTAAACAACATGACCTCATGTGTTCAAGAAATTGCATGCCTAGTTCTTCAAGCTACAAATTTTTATAAGATTATGTATTTGAACTAGTGCCATGCAAACCTTTAATATATGATCTTCTATGAATGATATGACATCCTGAAATGCCATCAATGCGCATGAACTATTTTTCAAAAGCAAGGTTTGTGAGTAATATGACATCCAGGTTTTCCATTGTGAATATGAATAAGCTTTGACATTTAGATATGTCACATGATATGTGAGCATTATGATATGTTTTGGGAGTAGTATTTAGCACAGAGTTGATGAGGGTTCTAGATAACCAAAGTCCAGAACTATTTTGCCACCGTAGGTTTGACTTTTAGGTGCGCTTCAGATCCTTATATTTATGGTTCTAACTTTGGCCTGTTAGGACACCCTTTTTCAGTGTGGGTGTATGACACTGGACTCCATGGTACTCAACATGGTTTATTTCGGTTACAAGAAACTCCCGCAAGAATGATTTTAAGTTACTAAGTTATATGCTATTCAATTTTTAAGCTTTACTCATTCCTTTATGACTTATGCTTAAATTAGGACTTTTACTTATGCTTTTCACTTAAAGTAATACTATCATTTCTCCTACAAGTGCATAATTTCGATTCTAAGTATGTTTTCAAGCATGTCTTTACCATGATTTTGCATAAGCTTGCATACTTGGTACATCCTATAGTACTGACGCGTACTCCATGTGCTGCATCCTATCATGATGTAGATTCAGGCACACATCCTCAGACTCATGGCTAGAGACTGCATGATTTCCAGCCACTGTTGGTGAGTCCTCATCCTTCAAGGACTAGTATGAGTTTAGTTACTTTATGTCTTTCTTTCAGTAGTTGGAGTTAGCTGGTGTCTTGTCCCAGCAACTTACTCTATCAGTTTTAGAGGTTTTTAAGACAGAGTTAGACAGTTGGTGCTTATGTTTCAGACTTTATCCTCTAGACTTTTGATTTAGTTTTTATATATGGAGTTTGCTCATTACCTCTTATTAAGCTTACACTCTAAATTATATGAATGTGTTTAGGTCATGCTAAGGACAAGGGTTAGCTTTGGATCACTTGTGGTCCTGTTTTGATCCTTTTTCGGTAAGGACGGAAAAAAATGACTTGTTTATTGAAAATCATTTCGAAAATCTAATTAAAGTTTCCAAAACGTCTTCAATTTAAAGCAAGAGTCGCCACTTAGTTTTTATAAAGTAAAAACCAAGAAAAAACTTATAAGAATTTTCAAAACCTCAAAATGGATAAAAGTTTCAAAAACTAAGAGATTAAGGGTACGGGTTCAGGTTAATACTCTTGGAAGGGTGTTAAGGCACCAAGAGTATCCGCTAACTCGCGGTTGCCCGGGCTTGTTTGAAAAATTAACTTGTTGACTAACTTTTAAAAATGGGGGTTGATTTGTATGAAAAAAATATCTTGTTTTTATAAAGAGTTGATTTTAAAAGGAGATAATATATATGAAAGAGTTGTTTTTACACATGAAGGAAAAAGAGTTGATATTTGATTGAAAAAACTTTTATGAATAGTTGAAGTAAATAAAGCAGTAGTTAATCTTAAAAATGTTTAAATAGAAATATTCACTTTGTTTAGGAATAATTCAACTAAGTTTACAAAGTCAGTCCAAGTTGTACAATTAAAACTAATTAACAATTAAGAATTTAAGACATAATTAAATTACTAACTAATCCTGTCCTAATTTCTAGTGTGTGGGCCCTCTTTAGGCCCACCGCCATTCTTCGGACTTGGTCCATTTTTTTTCTTTCAATTTTTCTGCCCTTTTTGGGCTGCTGCTGCTACTCGACATTATGGGCTTTAGCCCATTTATCACTTAGTCCGTTTTGGACTTTTTAGGCTGCTGTGCAATTCGCTTGGGCTTGGCCCATTTTTCTTCAAGTGTTGCTGCTTCATCTCCATAGGTTCAGTCCCTTTGGGAATTGATCAGGATGACCCAGACGGTGTTGGGCTAGGCCTAACGGAAAAATGTAAAGGAGGTTTTGGGTCTCCAATTGGACTCCACCATATTATCATGCACAAAAAGAGAGAAGTAAAAATAAGGATTAGTATGTGTCTAAATAAAATTAAGCAAGAAACAATCAAGCAATATACATATTTCATACTTAAAGAGTATATTTTTTCGAACAGTTGGTTCATTTGAAATTAGGTGACAATCACAAAAAATTCACACCAAGTTTAAACATACGAAATAGGATATTTAGACTAGTCTAAGACAACAAACCACTAATTTTAAACAAATAAGGATCATACTTTCATATTCATAATATTTCAAACCTTCAACCCAAAAACCAACAAAGGCTATTCATTTGAATTTATCATTTTTTAGAAGCCAAGGTGGATAAAGAAGGGAAATAAATCATATACTCATGTGCACAGATTTGGAAAAGAGGAATAACATGTTATCATGGAGGTACAAAACAGTCCCAAACATACTTGTTATTCACTAAGTTATATTCAATACCCCAAATCTTGAAGGTTAAACATAAAAATACAGATTTTATCCATAGAAGGACTTACTGAACCAAAATCTTAAGGGTAGTTTAACACCAAATTACTTAGAGTTTGAAAAAGCTAGCTAAGGAACATGATCTTAATATCATATATTACCAAAAGAAAAATAGGTCAGGAAGAGGGAACAAGAAGGCTGGACAGATTTTAATAGGGTAGACATCAATCACAAATGTATAACTAGTTGAAAATCATATGAGAGCCCGGGGGGGGGGGGTTCTAGAGGAAATGTTATAATGGCAAGAACTAAAACTATTAATCTAACATAGCCTTTGCAAACAGACCAGACTTGAAGTAATATCATGCCCAAAATAGCAGCCAAATCACACTAGTTTCAATGTTCATGTGGAGCATGTAGTATACAAGGGGGAAATGAAATCAGTATCGATTAAAGGGTTGAATAGGGGAACTTGCAAAGATGAAGAGCATATCATAAAGGGATATGACTCATCTCTAGTTCCTAATCACAACAAGAACTCATATACCACTTAAAGATATGCATACACCAACATAGGATTCAAATTTTCCAAACCAAACCAAGGCAGGATCTAAACCTTGACTAGCAAACCTCACACATAGTCATTTTAACATGATCAAAAATAGTAAAGAAGAAGGAAGAAAAAACAGGATAAGAGCTTTAATCAAGTCAAAAGAAACAGGGGAAAAATAGGAAGGGGTGGAAAAAAATTGATCATTCCATGTGAACTAGTTCCAACAACAAGTCTTGAACCTATATTCATAGCATTTTTCATGTTACCCAAGTCTTACAGAAAACCAGTGAAACTATGAAGTTTCCAAGAGGAATCAATACTCAGAAATTATAACAAACATCAACCTTGACATGAGAAAAATAGAATCTAATACTTAACCAATTCACATACATGAGTTGGTGTCAACACATAGCCATTTTAGCATAGACAAAACAGTGAGGAAAAAGAAGAAGAAGAAAACAGAATAAAAGCAAGACAAAAGAAATTAAGGACAAATAGGGAAAAGTCAAGTATCTATCAAGCATTTCTTATCCTAAATCCTAATAACAGATTCCATACTCATATTCATAGCATTTATCAATGAGTTTAACAATAGATTTTACAGTAATGTCTACTGGTTTCACAACCCAGACAAGCTAATGAAGACTATGAGATTTCTAATGAAATTTCTACTCAAGAATTACAACAACAACAGTCTTAAATCATAGCAAGACAGCATCAAAACAACACATATGCCAAGAATCCATATTTACTAAACTCAGACCTCACATAGTGTAAAAAGAAAGAAAACAGTAAAGAGAGAAGAGAGTGAGGGGGTATACCTTTTTAGGTGCAGCGAGCTGTGAATTAGAGCTTGCCAAAAACTCTTACGACCACGAGGATTTGATGATTAGAACTTGTCGAAATCTAACTTTAAGTGTTTCTTCTAAAATAGCTGACTGGTTACGTAGGGTTAGAGAAATCGATTCTCCAGAACCCTCAATGTTTCCCCGAAATCAGCTCCCTCCACATGCAGCTAGGGGGGGTATTTATAGGGGATTTTTGGGTGAAAAAAAGGGGAAACAAAGGGTATTTCTGGGATTTTTATTTAAGGGAATTTGAATTTCCTTTGCTGGATAACGTTCACAGCAACAAACTTGTATGAATTTGTACAAATTTTTATCGATTTAGCGAAGGAGGTGACACCTAGCCGCTTCTAGTGTTTTCTGGACCTTGCCAGCACAACCTTAACAGAGGATTGGATGGATTTTGGGAATTTTAACGGGGGTTTGGGAGGATGAAGCTATTGCTGTTGTTGTTTTGGAGTTGGAGTGGTGGATGGAGTTAGGGTTTCATCTGGTTGTTGAGAGAGAAAGACGAAGGAGATGAAGTGAAAAGGGAGGTGAGGTGGTGTGAGCTGTGTTGGTTGTACGAGGCGCGTTGCCCTCGTACACCACATTCTTTTTGGGGAAATGATAGACGGGTGAGGCGCGTTGGGGGATTTAAGCGGGTATATGTGAGGAATATATGTGAGTGAGTGTGTATATAGATATAGGCTGATGGGGAAAAAGGAATTGGGCCGGGTCGGAGTTTGGGTGTTGGGCTGAGGGAGTGTTGGGGTGAGAGGAGAGAAAGAGGAACATAAGGGAATTGGGTTGGGCTCAGGCGGGTTGAAGGGTGATCTGAGCGGGTCAGGCGGGTATTTGGCCCAAGTGACTGAAAACAAAGGGGTTTGGTGGAGGGTGTTATAAGGTGGATTTAAAATGTGGCCACTTTAGGTTTAGGAATTAACCAAATTAGGAAAGAATAGGCAGATTTTGGCTACGATTGAAATATTTAGGCTTAGAGATGAATTAATTGAAATTAATTTTGAGCTTCAATAAATTAAAATAATTCGAAATAATTATCATATTTGACACATAATTACCTCTTTAATTAATTATAAAATTAAATTTTCAATTAACTCCCATTTGAATTAATTTTGGAGGAAAATTAAATGTTCAATCTTTTAAAGAGATTTTCTTGTGAAATCAATTTTTTTTAAAAATGATTCTTTAAGTAATTTATATAAATTTCACATATTTAAATATGAAAAATATAAATCATTACTCAGAACTATTTGTAAAGCTAATTTGAAAATATTTTATCCCTTTAAACAAAACAATTATTTCAAAAAATTATTTAAAATTTAACAAGGCTCAAGATTAATTCGTAATGTCGCGGGTAAAAATTGGGTGTCAACAACTGCCCCTCCCTTTGGGTAGGGTGAGTGTAATGAACCCTGGGCAAAGGAAATTGATGTTCCCAATTTTTATCCGGCCACAGATTCATCCCCGGGAAGCAGTTGTTTTTAGCATGAGTTTCAAAGAATCATGACCGAACTCTGGTCGTGAATTTCCTACAGATCTCAGGTTGCATGATAATTCAGGCCACTTGTAGTTCAAGACGCTTAAGGAATTCCAAACTTTCTTGGTTTCGGAGTACGGAGAGACCGGAAAGATGGGGAGTGAAAGGATTTGGGAATTTTGAATGCAACCAAGTTTTCAACATGGAGCCTGCCTACATATCCAAAAGTTTAGGAATCAGGCTGCTTGTAGTTCGACTCGATCGGTGAAAAAGGTAATCTTTATGATAAGATGACCTTTGGCTCGGGATGAGCGATAAGCGATTGAGTTATGGAAAAGAGGCTTGTAGTTATCTCTATTACAAATGTGAGGCCCCCACATTCATAGATAAGAGCTACATGGACATAATTTCCAAAGCTCGAGGTGTATCGTCGTCCAGATTTGAAAAAGAAGGAATATTGCATCCAGCGTGAGTTTAGAAAATACCCTGGATGCAAAACTGGGACCCAAAGATAGGAAATACCCACATGCCTTCTGATAGGGGTATGTTTTGATGGCAGTAGTGAGTTGTTCCTCAGCTCGCATCCAAAGAGTTTGATATCCCTCTTCGGACTGTGTCACAAGTCACTGCTAAAAAAAAGTTCCATGTTGTGATGTGTCCTTTTTGGTGTAGTCCGCACCTGTGGTTTTGCTTTGAGAATTTCATCCTTATCGAATGCTCTCGACAATATCTCAAAACAAAATGGTTAGCAGTAACAAAATTCCACTCGGAGAGGTAGGATACCTCATCCTTGGGTTATGTCTGAATCTCGGGTTGTGACATCTTTTGATGTGCTTTGTACCTGTTGTTCTGTTTCAAGATTTTCATCCTCTTGGATGTTCTCGGCAATATTTTGAAACAAAATGTTAGTAGTAAAGTATCTCAATAAGGAGAGATAGCTTCACACCTCATTTTTTCTTTATCTGTTGTTTCTTGAGGAAGATGACGTCCTTTCCTGTCTATGTTTTAGGAAATGGCAGCTTCCATGACGATCAAACATGATAGCCTTCTTGTCTTTCGGATAAGATTTCTTGTGTAGAATGTTTTTGAATAATGATGACCTTTGTAGTCGTTTGATGGTGGCGATCCTCTTGATTGTTTAATGGCATTCTCTTGAATGCGGCAGCCTTCTTGGCTTTTGGTAGCGGTCTTTTGCATACGCCTTCGGGGTGAATCTTGTGTATCATCTTCTTCGATATGACTAAAAGATATTCCCCAAATTGTCAGGCCTTAAGATAATCTAGCATATCATCCAATTTTGGATAGAGGCGGCTTACATATGTCTTTAATTTGCCAGCTTTCGAGTAATCTTGCACATCATCCAACTTTGGATAGAAGCGGCTTACATATGTCCTTCGAATTGCTAATTTTTGGGTAATCCTACACTTTTATCCAATCTTGGATGTAACACGACTTACAAATTTCCCTTGAATTACTAGCCTTTGGGTAGTCCTGCACAATATCAACGTGGATATGTCGCGACTTATAGATAACCCTTGGACTATCAATTTTTGGTAGTCTTGCACTTTTATCCAATTTAAGATATTATTGCGACTTACGGATTACCCTTGAACTGTCAATCTTCAGTTGATCTCGCACACTATCTAGTTTCAGATATTGCTGCGTCTTACGGATAACTCTTAGTTTGTCAAGTTTTGGGCAATCTTGCACACTATCTGGTTTCAGACTTCGCTGTGACTTACAGATGACCTTTGGCCTTCTAATTTAGGAAAATTTGATTCATCGTCCAATTTGGATAGCGTCTTATAGTCATCCCCTGGACTATATGCTTTTATACCTTGACGACAAGCGGTATTTGATTTTGGGGGTGGCAAGGCCTTTGCCATATGATAAAATATAATTGCATCTTCTGGTGATTGATGCTTTCGAATAAAGGTGCATAAATATCCTTGACGTCAAACTCCTTCGTCTCACGCGATCTCGGATGTAAACATGCTGCATGCCAGATTTGACATAATGAATGATAATGATGATGATATCCTTATCACCAGACTCCTCCATCTCACGTGATCTCGGATGTAAACATGCTAAGGTCAATCCTGCGCAGCTAGTGTGACTTGGGGACGCTGTGACTTGGAGACGCCCATGAATGTCATCCTCTTTGTAGCCAGCTGGCAGAGGGAGATAGTCTTCGCAGGGGATGTGTATCTGCAATATATGATGATGATGGTTTTCTTGACATGCAAATATGAATGGCCCTCTTGGCATGGTCCTCTCGGCATGCAAATATGAATGGCCCTCTCGGCATGGTCCTCTTGACATGGCCCTCTCAGCATGCAAATATGAATGGCCTTCTCGGCATGGTCTTCTTGACATGGCCCTCTCGGCATGGTCTTCTTGACATGGCCCTCTCGGCATGGTCTTTATGACATGGACCTCTCGGCATGCAAATATGAATGGCCCTCTCGGCATGCAAATATGAATGGCCCTCTCGGCATGGTTCTCTTGACATGGCCCTCTCGGCATGCAAATATGAATGGCCCTCTCGGCATGGTCCTCTTGACATGTCCCTCTCGGCATGCAAATATGAATGGCCCTCTCGGCATGGTCCTCTTGACATGACCCTCTCGGCATGCAAATATGAATGGACATATCGGCATGGTCCTCTTGACATGCAAATATGAATGGCCCTCTCAGCATGCAAATATGAATGGTCCTCTCGGCATGGTCCTCTTGACATGGACCTCTCGGCATACAAATATGAATGGCCCTGCAATATGATGTCATACAATACGATGCAACACAATATAATATGATGCAATACGATATGTTATGATATGATACGACATAATGCTATGCGAAGTGATGCAATATGGTATAATGTGATGCAATGCAGCATGATGCAATGTGTCATGGTGCAATATGAATGCAAAAATGTGATGCCGTGTAGTGATGTATGATGCAATGTCCCATAGGGGAGTTGTGGAAAACATCACCTTTGGTCTTTATGTTGACTGCTTTGTGGGTACCTGCGCTCAAGCAAAACGGTTAGTAGGCACAGTGTCACTTTCACTAGTGACTACAGTCAAAATTTGAAAGACTTTAAAGACAACGTCTATGAAGCTGATCAAAATAACTTTTGCTCAAAATGTGAGCGAAATGGTCGTGCCCACTTCCGAGGACAACCATAAATACCGCTTTTGATCATTGTCTGTTCGGTGTGATTCCTGGCTTGCCGGTAATTAGTAAAGAGTGTCGTTGCTCTTTTGTTTGGGTACCCCAATTTAAAGCTGACCAAAATGTCCTGATCATTTTGGGGACTTAAGAATGTTGTCAGTTTCTCTTTATCTGGTAGTTTATGTGAGCTACCAGAAAATTCGTCCGCTTTAGGGACTTTTGACTATTTGGCTTCTTCCTGCTATTTTGGGCTTTTCTCGCCAAATTTTAAGGCATATGGTCTCATTGCGTTTCTTTGAACGTGAGACTGCTTTCTAGTATACTTTTGGGGATAACCTGCATCCACAGAAAAATTATTAGTTTTGTCGAGACTGGCCTGTGTTGACCTCCTTCGATCTTCTGCTCCTGGTTCTGTCTTCTCCGTGTGCTTTCCAACCTCGGGTATGTTTCCCCCTCGACCCCCCGGGCCATGGTAGACATAAGACAAAATCACATTAAAGGAGTAAAACTCATCTTTTGTAAAGATTTTTTCAAACAAGTTCTTTGGAAAACCAAGACTTTGAAAAAAGATATTTTGGAAAGGTCTCTGCCTGTCATGTCATGTACTAGCTCAAAGAATGTCGTTTATTCGAGGTCTTGACATTTTTGACATACTAGTGGCGTACTACGAAGATCCTTTATCATCCTAGCTGGGGAACTCAGAAATGATTTTCGAGAAATCTGTCACAACTGGGGATTAATCCACTTGGGAATTTCTTTGAAGTAGACCCTGCTCGCTTGGTGTTGAGGAATTCTTCGGAGTTTGATGTTGAAATCTTGAATGAAGTTTGGTGAAAATTTTGAGGTACTCCTCAAAATTTCTGCCCCAGTTAAAGGTTTCATAGCGGACCTTATTCCTTTGGCAGGAGACTTGAGACTCTGTTGGGATTGCGAGATTCTTTCTCGATATTTATTTTGGTTACTCTTTGGCCTACTCCACATTCTTGCTGGGAAATTCTTCGGAGTCTAATGCCCTTCGTCTTCTGAATTTTGAGATTCCTTTCTCAAAAATTCATCCTCAGTTTCCATTTCCTTGGCGATACGGCTGAACAGCTATGGCATTTACATATCTACAAGCATTCTCTTATCTTTTTGGAAACGACCTTCATCTTCCGAATTTTTGAGATTCCTTTCTCAAAAATTTTGACCCAGTTTCCATTTCCTGGGGTGATATGACCGAATCATATGGCGCCTACATATCCCGTTGAGGCAGGAATCAGGTCAAACGTAGTTCCTCCACTTGAAGTGAAAGAATGATGGAAATAACTAAAGGGATGATCGAGGCCGACATAGGCCGCCTTCGTATCTCATTCTTGTGAATTCATGTCAACCATAGTTCAGGATGAGGGAAGGGAAAATATAGATTTTCCTAAGGGGTTAACCGAAGCAGAAACAGGCCGCCTACGTATCTCATTCTTGAGAATTCAGGTCAAATGTAGTTCGTACAAGGAGGATAGGGATATTTTAAGCTATTACAAGGCATAAAATGATTACAATCAGGGAAATGCGAGTACAGCTATCCTTAAGCATAGTATCTCTTCACAGCATCAGAATTGATTGGTTTGGTCCATACTTGACCATCCATTTCGGATAGGATCAGAGCTCCTCCGGATAACACTTTTTGAATGACATACGACCCTTGCCAATTGGGTGCAAACTTTCCTTTGTATTCCTCTTGGTGGGGAAAAATGCGCTTAAGAACTAGTTGCCCTATGGCAAACATGCGAGCTCTCACTCTTTTGTTGAATGCACGAATCATTCTTTGCTGGTACAACTGACCATGGCATACGACACTCATCCTTTTCTCATCAATCAACATGAGTTGCTCGTGACGAGCGCGAACCCATTCTTCATTGCTTAGTCCGACTTCTTGAATGATTCTAAGGGATGGTATTTCAACTTCAGCGTATCACTGCTTCCGAACCATAAACCAACACATAAGGGGTTTTTCCGATCGAAGTTCTGACGGTCGTCCGGTATCCCAACAAAGCATAAGGCAACATTTTAAGACAGGATCGATGACTATTTACCATCTTTCTCAAGATCTTCTTGATATTCTTATTGGCAGCTTCTAAAGCTCCATTCATTTGTGGCCGGTATGCGGTCGAATTGCGGTGAGTGATATTGAATTGTTCACATGCTTCCTTCATCAAGTGACTGTTCATATTTGCTCCATTGTCAGTAATAATTGACTCGGGGATCCCAAATCGGCAGATTAGGTTGTTCTTAACAAAATTAGCTATGACCTTCTTAGTCACGGATTTGTAAGAAGCAGCTTCCACCCACTTGGTGAAGTAATCAATAGCTACCAAAATTAATCTGTGGCTATTTGAGGCAGATGGCTCGACGGGACCAATGACATCCATGCCCCAGGCTACAAAAGGCCAAGGTGCGCTCATTGCATGAAGCTCGTTAGGTGGCACTCGAATCAAATCTCCGTGGATCTGGCACTTGTGACATTTTTGCACGAACTTGCTACAATCATTTTCCATGGTCATCCAAAAGTATCCAGTTCGCAAGATCTTCTTGGCTAGGGTGAATCCATTTATGTGGGGACCATACACTCCAGCGTGTACTTCTTCTAACAACCTTGTGGCTTCGACTGAGTCAACGCATCTTAAGAATCCAAGGTCTAGAGTCCTCTTGTACAAGATTTCTCCATTTAGGAAAAAGTTGTTGGCCATTCGGCGAATGGTTTTCTTTTGGTTGGCGGTCGCATATTTGGGATAGACTCTAACTTCTAGATACTTCTTGATATCATAATACCATGGTTTTTTGTCTGATTCTGCTTTGACTTGCGCACAGTGCGCAGGTTATTCTTTGGGACCTACTACCAACAGATCGATGTAATTTTGATCGGGGTGATGAATCATGGAGAATATGGTTGCCAAAACATCAACAAACTTGTTTTGAATCCTCGGTGTATGCTTGAACTCAATCTTCCTGAACCTTTTGCACAAATTTTGGACCATCTTCACGTATGACACGATTTTGGGGTTCTTCACAGCCCACTCACCTTGAACTTGGTGAATTAGCAAATCAAAATCACCATTGACCAAGAGTTCTCGGACATTCATATCAGTAGCCAGTTGGATACCAAGAATACAAGCTTCGTACTCGGCCATGTTATTAGTGCATGGGAAATGGAGTTTGGCTATCACTGGGTAGTGCTGACCAATTTTTGATACCAAGACTGCTCCAATGCCTGAACCTTTGAAGTTGACCGCTCTATCAAAGAACAATCTCCAACCAGGGTATGACTCAGAAATATCCTCGCCTACGAACAGGATTTCGTCATCGGGGAAGTAAGTTCGGAGTGGTTCATAATCTTCATCAACCGGATTTTCCGCTAGATGGTCTGCTAAGGCCTGTCCCTTGATTTCTTTTTGAGTCACATATATAATGTTGAACTCACATAGCAACATTTTCCATTTGGCCAATTTCCCCGTAGGCATGGCCTTTTGGAATATGTACTTCAGGGGGTCTATTCTGGAAATGAGATACGTTGTATAGGACACCAAATAATGCCTCAATTTCTGGGTGACCCAAGTCAACGCACAACAAGTCTTTTCTAGCAAAGTATAATGAGCCTCACATGGAGTGAACTTCTTACTCAGATAGTAAATTGCTCGATCTTTCTTTCCAGTTTCATCATGTTGTCCCAGAACACACCCAAAGGCATTTTATGAAACTGACAGATACAACAATAATGGGCTTTCCTCTCTTGGAGGAACCAATACTGGCGGACTGGATAAATAGTTTTTGATACGATCAAAAGCTCGCTGGCACTCCTCGGTCCATTTAGTTGGCACATCTTTCTTCAATAACTTGAAGATAGGTTCAGAAATGACCGTTGATAAGGCTATGAACTGACTAATATAATTCAATCTTCCCAAGAAACTCATGACTTCTTTCTTGGTCTTCGGGGGAGGAAACTCCTGAATTGCTTTGATCTTTGAGGGGTCAAGCTCGATTCCCCTTCTACTGACTATAAATCCCAACAATTTGCCGGCTGGTACTCCAAAAGTACACTTTGCAGGGGACAAATAGACAAGCCCTCAATGATTCTAGATGCCAGAAGGTCCTGTATCAGTTCTTGCTCTTTTGGCTTTGTCTACCTCTTGCCACATAAAATACCTATCCATAGCCAAGTGGGCCCCGGCCATCAAGGACCTACTCCGGGAGTCCATTCCTCCTAAACTTTGAATTTGTAGGTCCATGTGATTATCTAACTCAATCAAACAATGTCTAGCATCTCCTAATTCTTTCCTGGCCTGTCTCAGTTCTTCCTTCAGATATTGGATGGTCCTAGCATCTTCCTGGTGTCGTAGGTGATGTGCTACTTCACTTCTTGTGCATTGTTCTTGAAGCCTATGAAGCCGGATTTGGTGTTCGAACTCGACATCAACCACTCGATAAGGCACATTCGGACTTGGTTAGATGGTTCCAGCAAGGTTCTTCTTTATCCATGCTTTATATGTGTCACTACAAGGTAGATCTAGCTTGTCCTCGTCTCTAGGTTCTTCAACTCTATTTTTCTTCCACTCCTGATGGGCGATGTCTTTGAATGATACCTTACCAACTTCGTGATCGGTCATGAACTTAGCTATTTTGGCCACTTGAGGTGTTTCTTGTTTCAACCCAAATTGCCTACGAACTCTGGTGGGGACGTAAGGACGGGTTCCCCGAAGGCCTATAAGCACCAAGAAAGGTAGTGTCTCTCCACGAGTGATGTATTTTCCTGTATGGAGATCGCTAAGCATCCACTGGACATTGTTATCCTTCAGGCCACGGAATTGAGTGAACCAAAATCCTTGGTTAGGTTTCCGCTTGTATTTTTTTATAGTAAGCCACATGCTATGGGATGCGATATTGTCCAACCTCATAAAATGGTCCATCTTCTTGGGTTAACATTTGAGCAAGTGCTTGATCATCCACCATTGTAGTATCAAATTGCATCTTTGAAAAAATTGTTCCCCTTCTTGGCATTTGCCCAAAGCTCGATAAATATCCGCAAGTATCATGGGAACCAGTGTGTAAAATTTAACGGATGCCTCAAACTTAACCCCATAGAAGATGGCATGTGTGACCACGACCACACTCGGATGTATGGTGTGATTTGGTCCTTGAGGGAATACCATGGTTCCAAGAAGACATACGACAAATGCGAAAGCTCTTCAATCTTTCCAATTCTCTTCGGACTCAAACTCGTGGCCAAATTTTTCAAAGGCATTGTAGTGTCTGAACCTGTAGTATAGCTTTCGAAAAGGTATGTTTGGTCCATCAATCCTTTCGAGCCAATTATCATCCTTGATCAAAAATGCCTCCTTGATTTTCTATCGGTCCCACACCTTGGGAAAGAGAATATCTGTATCCGGTGATCTTCTTATTTTTTGACACATGCCTATGCTTTCGTAGCTAGCAACCACTTGTTCGATGGTCAGGGTCAGTTCCATATCACCGAATCGAAAGACCATATTTTTGTTGTCCCAAAAGGTGGTTAAGACTTGGATCATCTCGGGCCATGCCTTCATGTCTATGAGAGAGGGTAAGTATCCAATGTGCCTTCGGATAATTTTCCTATCATCTTTGTTCATGCATTCCCACCAAACCTTTAGGAGGTCATCCGGCTTTGTTACCATCCGAACTCTCCGAGCAGGACATGGAAGATCCATCCTACAAAATAGATAAATTAAGTAAGGTCCCCCCTCTCGGGTGATAATGGACAAATTCAACGGCATATACTCTTCAAAAGCAAGCAAGCATGGTCGTCTGTGATTGACTCGTGGTCAATAGACGCAAGGCGATCTATCTAATGGGCCCAATACCCCTAAGGTATTGGGTCGTCATAGGCCAATGCCTAAAAATTGAGTTTTGGTTTAGCTCTATGCTAGGTGTCTAAGAGTTGGTTGTTTTGAAATAGATCGGGTCCCAAGCGGACAACTTGGGTTGAGAATACGATAGCAATTGGATGCATGACGTACCTGTAAACTATCGTGTTCCTGAGAAAGTGTTTTTTTGTGGCGGGAGACCATGGGAACATGAACCCCCCTAAACATAAATAAAATTGAATGCCATTTGGTGGAATATGCTATGATATGCAATGACAGTTATAATTTGCGAGAATTAAACACATAAATTTACACATAACTACTTTACTAATTATTACAAACCCGAATAGTTAGTCACATAAGTTAGTTACAAACAATATGGTTAGAACCTAGTTGAATTCTCCCCAGCGGAGTCGCCATTTCTATTTTGATCTTTTTTTGGTAAGGACGGAAAAAAATGACTTGTTTACTGAAAATCATTTTGAAAATCTAATTAAAGTTTCCAAAACATCTTAAATTTAAATCAAGAGTCGCCACTTAGTTTTTATAAAGTAAAAACCAAGAAAAAACTTATAAGAACTTTCAAAACCTCAAAACAGATAAAAGTTTCAAAAACTAAGAGATTAAGGGTAAGGGTTCATGTTAATACTCTTGGAAGGGTGTTAAGGAACCAAGAGTATCCGCTAACTCGCGGTTTTTCGGGCTTGTTTGAAAAACTAACTTGTTGACTAACTTTTGAAAGTGGGGGTTGATTTGTATGAAAAAAACATCTTCTTTTTATAAAGAGTTTATTTTAAAAGGAGATAATATATATGAAAGAGTTGTTTTTACACATGAAGAAAAAAGAATTGACATTTGATTGAATTTTTTTTTATGAACAGTTGAAGTAAATAAAAGCAGTAGTTAATCTTAAAAATGTTTAAACAGAAATATTGACTTTGTTTAGGAATAATTCAACTAAGTTTACAAAGTTAGTCCAAGTTGTACAATTAAAACTAATTAACAATTAAGAATTTAAGACATAATTAAATTACTAACTAATCCTGTCCTAATTTCAAGTGTGTGGACCCTCTTTAGGCCCACCACCGTTCTTTGGACTTGGTCCATTTTTTTTCTTTCAATTTTTCTGCCCTTTTTGGGATGCTGCTTCTACTCGACATTATGGGCTTTAGCCTATTTATCACTTAGTCCGTTTTGGACTTTTTAGGCTGCTGTGCAATCCGCTTGGGCTTGGCCCATTTTTCTTCAAGTGTTGCTGCTTCATCTCCATAGGTTCAGTCCCTTTGGGACTTGATCAGGCTGACCCAGACGGTGTTGGGCTAGGCCGAACAAAAAAATGCAAAGGAGGTTTTGGGAGTCCAATTGGACTCCACCATATTATCATGCACAAAAAGAGAGAAGTAAAAATAAGGATTAGTATGTGTCTAAATAAAATTAAGCAAGAAACAATCAAGCAATATACAGATTTCATACTTAAAGAATATATTTTTTCGAAAAGTTGGTTCGTTTAAAATTAGTTGACAATCACAGAAAATTCACACCAAGTTTAAACATGCGAAATAGGATATTTAGACTAGTCTAAGACAACAAACCACTAATTTTAAACAAATAAGGATCATGCTTTCATATTCACAATATTTCAAACCTTCAACCCAAACACCAACAAAGGCTATTCATTTGAATTTATCATTTTTTAGAAGCCAAGGTGGATAAAGAAGGGAAATAAATCATATACTCATATGCACAGATTTTGAAAAGAGGCATAACATGTTATCATGGAGGCACAAAACAATCCCTGATCACAATAAGAACTCATATACCACTTAAAGATATGCATACAACAACATAGGATTCAAATTTTCCAAACCAAACCAAGGCATGTTCTAAACCTTGACTAGCAAACCTCACACGTAGTCATTTTAACATGATAAAAACAGTAAAGAAGAAGGAAGAAAAAGTAGGATAAGAGCTTTAATAAAGTCAAAAGAAACAGGGGAAAAACAGGAAGGGGTGGAACAAAATTGATCATTCCATGTCAACTAGTTCCAACAACAAGTCTTGAACCTATATTCATAGCATTTTTCTTGTTACCCAAGTCTTACAGAAAACCAGTGAAACTATGAAGTTTCCAAGAGTAATCAATACTCAGAAATTACAACAAACATCAACCTTAACATGAGAAAAACAACATCTAATATTTAACCAATTCACATACACGAGTTGGTGTCAACACATAGCCATTTTAGCATAGAAAAAACAGTGAAGGAAAAAGAAGAAGAAGAAAACAGAATAAAAGCAAGACAAAAGAAATTAAGGACAAACAGGAAAAAGTTAAGTATCTATCAAGCATTTCTTATCCTAAATCCTAATAACAGATTCCATACTCATATTCATAGCATTTAACAATGAGTTTAACAATAGATTTTACACTCATGTATACTGGTTTCACAACCCAGACAAGCAAATGAAGACTACGAGATTTCTAATGAAATTTCTACTCAAGAATTACAACAACAACAGTCTTAAATCATAGCAAGACAACATCAAAACAACACATATGCCCAGAATCCATATTTACTAAACTCAGACCTCACATAGTGTAAAAAGAAAGAAAACAGTAAAGAGAGAAGAGAGTGAGGGGGTATACCTTTTTAGGTGCAGCGAGCTGTGACTTTGAGCTTGCCGAAAACTCTTACGACCGCCGGGATTTGATGATTAGAACTCGTCGAAATCTAACTTTAAGTGTTTCTTCTAAAATAGCTGACCAGTTACGTAGGGTTAGAGAAATTGATTCTCCAGAACCCTCAATTTCCCCTCGAAATTAGCTCCCTCCAAATGTAGCTAGGGGAGGGGTATTTATAGGGGATTTTCGGGTTAGAAAAAGGGGAAACAAAGGGTATTTCTAGGATTTTTGTTGAAGGGAATTTGAATTTCCTTTGCTGGATAACGTTCACAGCAACAAACTTGTACAAATTTGTATAAATTTTTACCGATTTAGTGGAGGAGGTGACACATAGCCGCTTCTAGAGTTTTCTGGACCTTGCCAGCACAGCCTTAACGGAGGATTGGATGGATTTTGGGAATTTTAACGGGGTTTTGGGAGGATGAAGCTATTGCTGTTGTTGTTTTTGAGTTGGAGTGGTGGATGGAGTTAGGGTTTCATTTGGTTGTTGAGAGAGAAAGACGAAGGAGATGAAGTGAAAAGGGAGGTGAGGTGGTGTGAGCTGTGTTGGTTGTTTAAGGCACGTTGCCCTCGTACACCATATTCTTTTTGGGGAAATAGTAGACGCGTTGGGGGATTTAAGCGGGTATATATGAGGAATATATGTGAGTGAGTGTGTATATAGTTATAGGCTGATGGGGAAAAGGGAATTGGGCTCGGTCGGAGTTTGGGTGTTGGGCTGAGGGAATGTTGGGGTGAGAGGAGAGAAAGAGGAACATAAGGGAATTGGGTTGGGCTCAGGCGGGTTAAAGGGTGATCTGAGCGGGTCAGGCGGGTATTTGCCCCAAGTGACTGAAAACAAAGGGGTCTGGTGGAGGGTGTTATAAGGTGGATTTAAAATGTGGCCACTTTAGGTTTAGGAAATAACCAAATTAGGAAAGAATAGGCAGATTTTGGCTACGATTGAAATAGTTAGGCTTAGAGATGAATTAATTAAAATTAATTTTGAGCTTCAATAAATTAAAACAATTCGAAATAATTATCATATTTGACATATAATTACCTCTTTAATTAATTATAAAATTAATTTTCAATTAACTCCCATTTGAATTAATTTTGGAGGAAAATTAAATGTTCAATCCTTTAAAGAGATTTTCTTATGAAATCAATTTTTTTTAAAAATGATTTTTTAAGTAATTTATACAAATTTTACATATTTAAATATGAAAAATATAAATCATTACTCATAACTATTTGTAAAGCTGATTTGAAAATATTTTATCCCTTTAAACAAAACAATTATTTCAAAAAATTGTTTAAAATTTAACAAGGCTCAAGATTAATTCGTAATGTGGCGGGTAAAAATTGGGTGTCAACAGTCCCAGGTCCGGTGTTACATCCAGGGGGTAGCCTCGGGGCATGACAATATGTTTCTCAAAAGTGCTTTTCTAACAAGTTTTTCTTAGAGAAAAGCTATTTCTTTTAGTTTATGAAAAAAGCTTATGCCACTCCTCAGAAATACTTATTTTCTCCCAAAATCTTGTCCAAACACCTCACATTTTCAAAATAAGCATATTTTAGAAAAAATAAGCACTTTTTAGAAAAAATAAGCACTTTTGTGCAAAAATAAGCTTGGCCAAACAGGCTATTAAGGTGGAGAAAGATGGAGTCACTATGTTGCTTCTCCTTAACTTCTATCACTAGAGATAATTCAACCCCATTCTCAATAACTACACCATCATCCTTGGAGTCTAAGAGGCGAACTCCTAGGTTTGCAAGTCGGTGAATACCTTTCGTGAGCTCTTTCTTTCCTTCCATAACATGAGCTAGACTTCCCATGGACAGTCTATTAAGGGCATCAACAACCACATTTGCCTTTCCTGGGTTATAGAAGATGATCATATCATAATCCTTGATTAATTCAAGTCATATCCTCTACCTAGGATTTAACACTTTCTGATTGAAGACGTAATGTAGACTTTCGTGATCACTGAAGGCATCAACATGAACACTATAGAGATAGTGACGCCAGTTCTTCAAAGAGAACATTACTGTTGCAAACTCAAGATCATAAGTCATGTTGTTCTTCTCATGGTTATTAAGTTGCCTGGAGGCATACTGTCACAACTTAACTAATAGGATCATGAGGGCACCTAGTCTAATCCACCTAGATAGGAGAACCCTTATCTCCTAATTAGAAATGCAAAAGTCATAAAAGAAAATCATTACACTCTTAAAAATATGAATAATCTTATTACAATTCTTCAATACATCAAGAAATCCTCTACCCCAAAGATCTAGTCTAGACGAGTACAAGAGCCACTAAAAGACAAGGAAAATAATCAAGACTCAGCTTCCACCATAGGAATAAATAGATGGAAGCTGCTGAGGGTCCCTATCCGCATCAAGCAATGAGACCTGAACTGATCCTGCAAATAGGATATACCCCAAAAGGGTAAGGCAAGAGTAGTATAAGTACAACCACACATACTGGTAAGCATCATTGGTCGACCCAGATTAAAACCACGTAAACACAACATAATTATCCAAGATTAAGCAAGCACTTATAAAATAACAATTCAACTTATATCTCTTAACCACTATTCCGATCACCACTCTCTAACTCGTAAGACCACTTAAGCACGTCACTTATTATCAACATTCAACCAACATATGGGAACCAAGAACCACCACGCAACACTTAGCAATTATACCTTCAGTTAGTCTTTTCTTAACCATTAATCAAGTAAAACAAAAAGTATAGTTCAAGTATAAATATTCAACCAAGTCAATACCGTGACTCATAAATAATTAGCTCAACTTGTTACAATTACCTTTTTTATTACATTCAAACAATGTCCGATTAGTTTCAAGTATATCAATAGCCCGTAGCACTCAAGGATCCAAATAACAACAATAATATAACCCGGTCCACTCATGAAATCATTGAACTTACCAATACCGTGTATACACATGCTAAGGTTCTTATAAATGCCCACTAGCCATGACTTGCAGGGGACAACCTGAGTTTATGTACCAAATAACCCAAACAACTAGTGTCTGCCACCTTTATCCCAGACAAATGTGATACCACCCTTATTCCAACATCCCTACCCTTATACTTCCTGAGTCCCACCAATTCCGTGATGATGACCTTTACCGGTACATCTCATAATATCAACTCATGTCATAACACGTACATATATAATATGAGATAACACAACCACATTACACTTTAAAATGAGCCTTTTTACATAATCTCATTTCAGGTGATTAAAAACTTGTAATATTGTCCAACAAGTTAACATTTACTGTATGCATTACAATAAGTAAACAAAAAAGCAGTTAACATGCACACATAAACATAATTGAGTCTCAACTATAATTCAACAATCACCTACCCATTTCACTAGCAACAATATCTGGAATCGAATAACACATAGAAACAAGTAGCACACATTACTTAAAGCAAACTTCAAACTACCCATTTTAGGATACACACAACCCTTCTAATCTATACTCCATTACTTGTCAACTTACCATCTTAACTATTTATCCCCTATGAATTACGAAATAAGCCCATTAAGCAAGGAACAAGGCATCTATATCCATCATATTCATATCTAACCATTTAACAATAATACACCACCATAACCAATCACTTTTACTCCCTAACAAATTAACTATGCACTAGGAATAACACGGCAGTATCAATAACATCACAATACACTTTCAAGAATATCCACCTCATTCACCTATCCTTAGTCTACCAATTTTATCCATCCGAGCACCTAGCCCGCAGACCTACACATGAATTATGCTATCCATTTACAATATGTATATATTTTCTAACACAAGTGTAATGACCCCCTAGGTCATTTTCTCAGCTTTCATGCTTTTACTATATTTTGAGCTTTCTCACAGTGACTATAGGTTATTTATGGCTTTTTAGGACTGACAGTTTGGTTCTCGGGTAGTTCATTTGTGTTTTAAGCCTTTTTCCCTGTTATGAAACTCTTAAAGTTAGAAGAGTTGACTTTGGTCAACATTCAGAGAAGACGACCTCAGATGGAAATTCTGTCAGTATTGTTAGATCCAGAATATTGACTTTGGGCTAGAGGGACCTTTGATTTGGGTCTCGAGGCTTCCAGACTCATTTTAGGCTATCAGGTTACTTTTGGCTAAAAGTTGGTTTTTGGGCTTGGGGCCTACTTTTCATCAAAATGATCTCCTTTGTGAATTCTGTTGATTTTGTTGAGTCCAAAATGCTATTTTTGGTAGGGTAGCATAGTTCATTTGCACACACAGGACCCCAGATGAATCTCGAGGGTCCATTTGAGACATTTTGAGTTGTTGAAATTATAGGTTTTGCTGTTGCTGTTGCAGGGTCACTTAACCCTTCACTTATGCGAAGATGTGGACGCCTACATAGGACCACCTACATGGTAGCCCAATCACATATGAAATAAAGGGTCACTTGGCCCCGCCTCCCTCTATTCTTTGCATACGCATGGTCCAGGACACCTACACGGGCTCGCATAAGCGGTGGCCTACCTGCATCCATGAAGGCCAACGCCTGGCACCTATATATTATTTCAACTTTGATTTCTTCTTTATTTATCCGAAAAACTTCTTTAATATCGAGCTTCAAGATCTGGGATTACAGTTTTATTCATCTCAAACATTTCCAGTAAGATTGTTATGTTCCCCCGCTTTTTTCCCGTTATTTCTTTCAAGATTTTTCTTCTTCATTCCGTAGAATTCTCTTGTTAAATCCTTCTTGATCAAGCAAGTTTTTGGGCCCCGAAATGAGTTCTGTTTGCGCTTAAATTTTGAGTATGGGTTTAGATACTCGCTGAATTTTAAGTATGGGTTTAGATACTCACTGCGAACATAATCATAAATTTAATTTTCTGTTTTGTTGCATGGGCCCCAAAGGTCATTTTCCAACTCAATTTCTAGCCCAAAATTTTGTGTAGCAATATGGGTGTTATTTTATATGTTTTGATATATAGATTGTGTTTATGATAGCATGGCAATATTTCAAGGCTATTCAGAAGGGGAAGGCACACTATTGATGGTTCGTGCTTGCAGTTCGGCCTCGAGGTAGGTTACAATTTATTTCTTTTAGATCTGGTTTAGTTAGATTTTATATGTTATAAGCTGCATAAACATTAGGGTAGGTTTTAGGTTAGAGTTACATTTAAATCCTGTCTTCTGCTTATTTTGGCTATTTTCGGGGCTATAAAATAGTACTATCATGCTTATTCTTAGTTTAAGAGCTTGCAGCTTTGCTGTGTCTAGCTTAGAATCCTTAGTGTAATTTAAGAAGGTTTTAGAGGTAGAGTAGGTGCATTGATTTATTTTCTTATTATAGTTATGTTTTTCTGCCTTTAGTTACTATTGTTGTGTAACTATAGACCCGAGGCCATAGCTTGGACTGAACGGAGTTTCAGGTAAGTACCTAGTTTGGAGGGCACCCTTGCTCTATCTTTGATATATATCCTGTATTTTCTTGGGTGCTGTATTGAATATATTATTTCCTGTGACTATGAACTCGGTACATAACTGGGTTTTCTAAGAAAGAATGGCTGGTTTCCGAGTTAAACAGAGGTTTTTTACTGTTACCATGCACCTCAAACTTCAAAAAGGATTTGTACTACTTTACTACTGATTTTGGATTTAAAACCTAAAATGCCTCCCTTTTTACTGATTTAAGTTCCGTGGAGGGCATTTTTACTTATTGCATGTCCGATGTTAGGATTCCGTACTCATATTGACTTACTACATGTCCGATGCTGGATTTTTGGACTCATATTTACTTACAGTTTGTCCAATACTGGGATTCCACACTCATGTTGCATCAGATGCATATTGCACCACATTCATATCAAGATACACCGCATTGCATGTTGATTGATTCTACTTGAGATGCCTAATTTCTTTATCATTATTATCTTCACCATCTTTTAGATTACGACTCTTATTAGATGACTAGATTTAGGTGGATCCCTGTAGCTAGCTTACTTTCCTGTATCTTATAATATATATTATCTTTCTGAGCTTGGTGAGCCTATGATGCCTACTGAGTACCCCATATTTTGGTACTCATACTACACTATGCATCTTTTTCTGATGCAGCACCTAGTATGAGCCATCCTCAGTGACCGTCTATTCGTTCGTGGCTAGCTGCTATTCAGATCGTGGTGAGATCCCAGGCATTTGGAGACCTTTACTGCTTTCCTTATGCTATTCTATCTATATTTTGTACTTTATATGGACAGTGTATACTGCATAGCTTATTTCTATACTTTAGGTGCTCTTGTACCGGTGACACCAGGTCCTGGGTTAGTTTCTATATATGTTTTGTCTTTCCCGGTCTCTCTCCGAGGCCATTTTTGTATATTTTGTATAGTTGATATATATATTTATACTGTTGGACCCTATCTTACTATGTTTTCTCTTCCGCTTCCCTTATTTAAATGCTTAGTTATATTATTGTACTCTCAAGTTAGCTTGCCTACTGGAGGGTTTTAGTAGGCGCCATCACGACCCAATTTTGGGTCGTGACACCAGGTCTTACTACTCAATTAAATCTAGCCTTCCTTGGCACCAAATAGTTGCTATGGAGGTATACACTTACAATCCTTGCTCCACTTTAGTGGTTTTCATTGTGAAATCTGTGAGAAAATATCAGGTTTTACCCCGTCTAAGTGTATCCCTTCTTCTCAGATGCTCTAGATCCTTGAGGCAACCCTAAGGAGTTTTTAGAGTGAAGCCTCATTCTGGTTTACAATTGAGAAGAAAAGGGTAATTAAAAACTCGAGTGGAGTGTTTCTTGTTGCCCCGCTATACTGGCCTGCATTCCACTACCACGACACCACTATAGCAGGATAATTCCCACTATGGCGGGATGACATCAGTCCGCCCAAAATTTCTCTACTCCAAATATATTTAACTAAGTCTTTTATAAATCTATTCCAAGATATTAAAAAAATTCCCGTACCTCGTGGCCCTTAGACGCGGTGAATTTAGTAACGATGGAATGAGTCATTACAACATATACTAATTTACCAATCTTTCATCCCTAACTGATCCTGATAGGACTGGACAGGATGTACTCGGGTCATTAACACTTAGAAATTGGTTATAATACCTATTTTAAAATTTTGCTCACCAACCTTTATGATAAAGTCCGCCTGAATTATACCACACCTATTTAAATATGACACTCTCACCTAATCCCTCGTAGCCGAGATTTGCACGAGGCTACCTTGTCAAGAGCTTATGAGTACCCAAGATAATCAGGGCCTCGCCTATACATCTAAATTTATTTAATAATTTCAACGGGAAGAAGGGGAAATTTTTCACCCCTGAAGGTTGACTGGTCCCCGCTATAACGAGGCCACTGCCACTATAGCATCACCGCTATAGAGGGATGAAGGCTGCTATAGCAGGTTGGGATAGATTTAAAGGATAAAAATGGGTATTTTCCCCATTTCTCACAATTTCAACCCAAAAACTCCCCTCTCTTCTCCGATCACTTCTAACTCGATATTAGAACAAGGTAATTTACGTTCTAACTTCATCTCCTTACTATATTACTCGTAATGTCGTGGTTTTTCACTTGAATTTATAGAAAACAAGTAGGTTTGGGGTTGGTTTTCAAAAATCAAATTTTGCTTGAATTTGGATGAATATACGAAACATGAATGCTTCCCTTACATTTACAATGCCCCCATGGCATTCTAGTCATAATATTTACAGAGCTCATCGCCAATTTAGGCTTGAACAAGAGTAGAATGTGAAGCATTTATTTTTGAAAATTTCTTGGTCATTAGGTCTTGTATAGGGGTTTAAACACCTAGATTTTAGTATATAATAGTCCCATGGCACTTTTCCCACCCTGATCTGTGTTAAAAAGTCTAACTCAGATAATTTCTGCGAAGAGGTACCATTGGAGTGCCATTGGAGCATCTGTTCAAGTTTGGGGAAGATGAAGGCCGCTATAGCAGCCCCATCCTGGTATAGAGGCCTCGTTATAGCGGGAGGCAGACAATAGCCTCCCCAAAATTTTGAGACTTAGTTTTTTCTGAAACTTGCAATTACTTGCTTTTTGTATGATTTCTTGAGGAACTACTAACTTTATGGATGACAATCAAGATAACACCCCATTTCTTCCAAAGCTGAGTGAACCTCAACCCATACTCCTTAACCGACATAGATCCCTACCTCAAATTCAAGAACTCTTCGGCCTTAGCTTGCCTCAACTCCTTAGGGAAGAATCGATCAAGAAAAGCCCTCTCAAAGCACTCCCAAGTCATAAGGAACACACCCCTAGCCCTAACATCCTTCCACTGAGTATACCAAATATGAGCTACATCCTTGAGCTAATAGGAAGCTAGCTCACCACCCTCAACACCAACCACTTGCATCACATCCAATATCTTCTTCACCTCATCCATGAAATTTTGCAGATCCTTACCAACTTTTGAACCCCAGAACTCAGGCATGTTCATGCGAATGAAGTCTCAAACTCGAGCCACAATCACTCCACTTAGGGGGTGGATTAGGATAAGAGCCTGTTGATTGGCCTGAGTAGCCATAGTCTTAGCTAGCATATGAATGGCATTCCTGAACTCCGTATTTATGACCTAGGGGTCTGGAATCGGAGGGTTAGTATTTCGAGCGGCTCTACGAGGCATGGCACGATGAGGAGGCATAATTTGAAATACATAAAGAATGGAATAAAGGAGTAATAAAGTTAAATTCTATCACACGATACTGATCATGAAAGAAGTAAAGCTTTTCCTAAGACACCTTATAGCTTCCCTCTCATGAGTGTGGCGCGCTTCACACACATAAAGAGATTCTACTCGATGCCACTTTCAGACACCCTAGGACTCTTGAACCTGATGCTCTAATACCAAGTTTGTCATGCCTCGAGACTACCCCCTAGATGTATCATGGGACCTGGGACCACAAGTTCCCCAAGTTATCCCTTGGTCATAGCATAACTAAAGCATACACAATGAATGATATTGGAAGCAAATATAATGAAGATAGGCAACCATAACTGTATAGGAATAAGGTCTAGGAAATACCAAATCTGGAATATAAAATACAACTATCTAGCTATGTCTGAAGCCTCTAAACTGACATAAAGAGTTGTTGGGACAAGACCCCAGTTAACTCAGGAATCCGAAACAAAGACATAAAAGTAACTAGCATAGCTATATCCCTCGAATGATGAGGACTCACCAAGGTAATCTGGATAACTGGAAACTCCTAGCCACGAGCCTGAGGAATGGAGCCTGAATTTGCATCATAAATAGGATGCAGTGTGAAATATGCTTCAGTACTATATGATGTACTGAATATGTGAGACATGCATAAATATGGTAAAACTGTGCTTAAAACATAGTTAAAACTGAACCATGCATAATAAGAAATTTCATACGTAGATATCATAGTTGAGCATAAGATAAGAAATAGAATAGCAAAAGACTTAAAAACCTTCATATAGGAGTTTCTTATAACCGATAATAGATCACGTGAGCTACATGGAATCTAACTATATAACCCTAGTTGGCAAAGCTACCCTGAACCTTGCCAAAGCATGGGGTACTATATATATCATAACGTGGAACCACTTTCATAAGGGGACACTCTCAACTAATAAGGATCCTTCTTCATGAGGAGTCAGTCTCAACTAATGAGGATCCTTCTTCATGAGGAGACACTATCAACTAACGAGGACCCTCTTAACCAACACTGGCAATGTAGTTTTCAACTTGGGTTGTCTAGAACCCTTGTTGCTCGGTGCTAAATACTACTCCCAAAATATACATATAGCTCATATAATACTAGTGACATATCTAATGCAAAAATCTATTTGAAAATCATACGGACATATCTAATGTCATGAAAATTCAAATCATAATTCTTAAACCTCAGCATAGCCATAATTCACTTTTTGTTCTAAATTCATAACTTGAAGAATTAAGCATGAAATTTCATAAAGAACTTGAGATCATAACATCAATGCAGGCAATATCCTTAAATCAAGCCATACATGTAAAATTGAACTAGGGTTAGCCTTCAAATCATGAAATAAATAACTAACTACAAAACCCATGTAAATCATGAAATTCAACTTAGAAATCATTGAAGAATCATGGGAAAACACTTAATAGAAAAGCTCATGAGAATTGGGTAAGAATTTTAACTTGAAATCCATAAATTCAACTTGAAGAATTTGGGGTTTTGGGCATAAGCGTGGAAGAATCCCCTTATTGAATGCCCACATACTTGATTTGAAGCTATCCCAACTAAGAATGAGAAGAATAGAGACTTGGAATTGAATCCCTTGCTATGGAGCTTGAAATTTGGAGTTGATGAACTTTTGTTCCCACTCTTGGTAGATGAATGAGGAATAATGAAAGACTTAGGTTAATTGGGGTAAAAACCCTACTAAAAGTGGCCAAAATAACCTCACTTAAGAGTTAAAGGGTGGGTAATCACAAAAATACCCATGGGATTTAATTTAGAAAAAAGCTATTAAAAACTTGATTTCAGGGATCACAGGTGCAAATCAACGAGCCGTAGACCAAACCATGACTCGTGATTTCCAATCGTGGTTCCTGGACCAATTGTTCAGCTGCAGATCAGGTTCCATGAGTCAACATGATGATTCATAGAATAAAATTTGGTTCGTCAAACCCACTCGTGGTTCCTGGGGAAACAGGCAGACCTCAGATAAAGTTCCACGAGTGAATAGTATGGTTCGTGGATCAAAACCACTCGTAGTTCTTAGATCACATATTGCTCCTGTTAAATACAAACCACAAGTTTATTCCATGGCTCGTGGTTTAAACCACGACCCGTGTTTTGGACTCACAATTCCTGGAAAGTTATTTTTTAGAGATTCTAAGTTTAAAAGCTGGATTGAATTCCGAGGTGTTACAAGAGCCTACGTTTTACAGCCTTGACTTATGCATTCTCAGATGTTTATACTTCATCCAGTTTTGGCTATGCTTTTAGTATACCCACATTTCTCATGATTTTAAAATTAGTGCATATCTCACATGCTCAGTACATTTAAAGTACATACCACATACTTCTTTGTGCTATATCCTATTATGATATCAGGTTAAGTCTCTCCATCTTAGCATTGCAGTTAGTTCCTATCCAACACCACATCAACAATTACCAGTGGTGAGTCCTTATCATCCGAGAATGGACTTTTATGGCATTTTTCTTTAGTATTTTTAGTTTCAGTATTTAGAGTTAGCTGGGGACTTGTCCCACCCACTCATCAGTAGTAGAGGCTTCTAGATATAGAGTCAAATATTCAACTTATTTTTAGATTGAGTTTCACTTTTTGGAACTTAATATTATTTCGGAGATTTCTCAGTTGAATTCAAAAACTTATGTTTTTAACAGATTAGCTTCCGCTCAGTTTTAAATATGAGAATTTTTTAGCATATGCTAGACCATGGGTTAGCTTGTGGCTCTAAGCACTGTGTTACATCAAGGGTATAGGCTCGGGGTGTGATAAACTTGTTATCAGAGCACAGAATTCAAGTGTCATAGGGTGTCTGTGAAGCCATGTCTAGTAGATTGCTTATGGGTGTATTGTACACCACACTTATAATTAGGAGGCTACAGGGCATTTAGAAAATATTTCCCTTCTTTCATACTCCAGATCATGCAGTAGAGTTGTTCCTTAAGAAACTTATGTAGATTCGTGCGTTGATCCAATTCCTCCAATCATGCCTCATCTTTGAGGTGGTGAAATCAGTAATATTCATATTTCTATCAGTGTGATGCTCTCAAATAGAGTCATTAAAAAAGTTAAAAGACTGCACAATGGCTTGAGAGGAGCCCAGTAATACGTTAAAGTCTACCAATCCAAAAACATGTACCATTTTCCATTCATGCAGTTGAGCCTATAGTAGAATGTGCTCTCCGACTCTCTTCCAGAAACTTTACTACGAATGGTGCCTTAGCCAAAAAGTATGGTTCCTTAAGAATTTGGGTAGTACAATCACTTAAGAGTTAGTGTGAATTGACATGTTATGATCCATAGGTATTAAAATGACCCAAGGCTAGATGTATGAATTCAAAAGTATAGTAGCTACAAGATTTAGGACAGTGATGACTGAAGTATGTAGCCATTGTCATGTATCAATAAGGTGAGTACTGGGTTGATAAGTCTCTTGGCATTAAGGGAATAGTAATAAATTATGTGTAGATTCCATGGTAGTATGTAGAAGAAGAATGGTTGGTTAAGATGACTTAGAGCATATTTGAACTAGGTGAAGAAGATCCATGAATGGTAGAAGGGTATATGTGTATCCAGAGTAGTATGTTGTTGCATGGTATTCAAAGATTCTATGGTGCTATGTGTGACTAGTTTAGAATTCTTGGGTTGCTAATTATGGAGAAGGTTAGGTGTACATTATATGGTGTTCTTAGAGATAAATTCAGGAGATTATAGATAGACAATGTTGAGTCCCTTAGTATGGTTTTAATTTAGTTGATTTGGGTGGATATGAACTTAGAGATGTGATATTAGTAGACAAATAAGTGAAGGTCAAATTTCTAAGTGTTAGAAGAAGTGGTTAGGTACGCTAATAAGAGTATGAGTCCTCTAGTGATAGCCTTAAGGGTAATGGGGAAGCTAAGAGATTCCTCAGAAGACGACCTAGAAAGGGTCTAGCATCTTCAGTTATAGCTTATCAGGGAAAGTGTAGCGTCTAGGAGTACAGTGATAACTCGACCTTATAAGAGTTATTTAATTATAGCCTAGCTAGGAGAGAGATTCTCCGACTTATAGGGGTAACATTTGAGCTAAGGGGGAGATGCTAGAATGAGGAACCAAGTCAAGTCTTGCGACTCAACTAGTATAGAATTCCAGAAAAAGCTATAATGGGATATTGATCCATTCTTATTCTAGCGGATTTCCTAGTACTTCAGTCAAGATGACACTATACTAAGACGTATTTGTGTCATACTCATGGCTAAGTTCATGCACTTCATACAAATTCATGCCCATGCTCAGCTCCTAAACATAAATAGAAATTGCTCCAGACAGCAATTCCAGTCTTACTCTACGATTCTATGAATCCTAGCTTTATGTCATGAGACTCGTTATATATGTAAACTCATGTCTCATAGTATGCTCAGTTCTATGTACTCAGTTTAGTCCTCAAGATATGCCTAATAGCTAATGAAACCATGCTACATCATAAATATGCTCAGACCAAATTTCTTGAATAGTTCGTGCTTACGATTTTTCTTACTCTAACCATGCTTTATATGTACAGGATATGAGACACTTAGGCCTTTGCACTTGAATTCTCAGACCTCACCTTGAGTGGCTAGATCACTCTTAGTGTAAGTCAAGAATGATTAGTATTCCTTTATTCGTGATGCTCATGCTCCCACTCTATTCCTTCAGTGATCTTGGCTTATGTTGTCATAGTTGTTACTGGAGGAAGCTAAGTAGTAGCCCAGATGGGAAGTACTAGTTGTTTCTTTTGGTGAACAAGTCGGAGTCTAGAGTTGAATAATAGCACCCAATCACCCGGAGAAAACTCTCTCTTGAGAATTTGCTGATCATGATAGTGTTTCATTCGGGATTTGTAGAGTGAGGTGCTTTCATAAGCCCTCATCCGGAACTCATCCATATCATTGAGGTCCTCAACTCCAGCACGAGCGACTTTTTCCCAATCCAAGTTTAGCTTCTTCAAAGCCCACATGAATTTGTGTTCTAATTCGACAGATAGGTGAAAAGCGTTGCCAAAGACCAATTGGTAGGGAGACATACCCATCGAGGTCTTGTATGCTGTCCTATAAGCCCACAATGCATCATCTAACTTTCGGGCCCAATCCATTTGATGAACATTTACCGATTTTGAAAGAATGGATTTGATTTCCCTATTGGAAACTTCAACTTTCTCGCTTGTTTGTGGATGGTAGAGAGTGGCCACTTTGTGTTTGACTCTATACTCTTCAAGTAGAGTACAAAACAATATCTTTCAAAAGTGAGATCCCCCATCACTAATGATGGCACGGGGTTCCAAACTGAGTGAATATATGTTTTTTTAGGAAAGTAGTGATGCTCTTCCCTTTGTTATGTGGTAATGCCAATTCCTCAACCCACTTGGACATGTAGTCCAGAGCCACTAGAATAATAGTGTTCCCATACGAACTCACAAATGGCACAATGAAACCAACGCCCCATACATCAAATAACTCTACTTCAAGGATTGGTGTCAATGGAAGTTCACGGCATCGAGACATGCCCCCTTCACGTTGACATTTTTCACATTCTTTCACCAATTTATGGGCATCTTGAAATAGAGATGGCCAGTAAAATCCACATTGTAACACCTTCAAAGCCGTGTGCATACCCCCATGGTGACCACCAACGGGTGAAGAGTGGCACGCCTTAAGAATGGGCATCATATCAATTTCGGGTATGCACCTCCGAATCATTCCATCGGCGCATATCCAAAATAGGCAGGGTTCATCCCAATAGAACTTCCAGACATCATGCAAGAACTTTTTTTTCGATGTGAATTCAAACCATCCAAAAGTAAATAATTTGCTAAAAAGTTAGCAAAGTCAGCAAACTATGGTGTTAGATCATGCGTGGCAGAAAAAATGCGCTCGTCGGGGAATGAGTCATTTATCTCAAGTTCCCCTACGGGCCTTCCCTCTTCTTTAATCTTGATAGGTGATCAACCACTTGATTCTCACATCCCTTCTAATCTTTTACTTCAAAATAGAATTCTTGGAGAAGTAAGACCCAACAAATTAGACGGGGCTTGGCATCTTTCTTAGTCATCAAGTATCTGATTGCAGCATGGTTGGTGTGCACGATGACTTTGGTCCCCAAAAGATATGATCGAAACTTTTCAAAGGCAAAAACCATGGCCAACAACTCTTATTCTGTCACAGTGTAATTTTTTTGAGCCGTATTCAAAGTTTTGCTTGCATAGTAGATTGGGTTGAAGAGTTTCTCTTTTCGTTGACCAAGTACTTCCTCCAAAGCCACACCACTAGCATCACACATAAGCTCAATGGTTTTGTTCAATCCAGTACAATGATGATGGGGGTTAATGTCAACTTCTATTTTAATGTGAGGAAGGCTTTCATGCAACTACTATCAAAGTCGAATTTGGCTTCTTTTTCAAGCAACTTGCTCAAGGGATAAGTGATGAACTCTCAAATCGTGCTCTCCAAGTAGGAGGCCACGATGATCGTGCAGTAAAATAAAATTTATAATCCCAACGAGTGTCGGGGTCATACCCAATGGACTTGGGGTAGCTAAATAGAGATTGTAACGAATTGAGTTCAAGGAGAGAGTAAATGCTCAAAAATAAAAAGTAAAAGGAAGGGGTGAATTGGGATGTTGTCACTACAATCAATTTAATTTAAAAGCAAGAAAACAAAAGTGGGTGTATCAAGTTGACTAGATGACTAGGGATACATATCTGATGGGGCTTTGGTTATGGGATAGGGTGATTATTAATTCATACCTATTCTCACTTAATGACCTGAATAACATTGTTCATGGGTAATATTTTCTTATCTCTGGATCAACAATCTTATATCCGTTGATCTCGGTTAGAGCATCATTGGTTTGACCAATAAACAACCAATCTAGCTTGGGGAGGTCACACTATCTCTAGCTTAGACCTTTAAATGGGACAATCCGACAATAAGAGCTATCCCTAGTCTCAAATCTGAGTGGAATCCCAAGTTCCCACTAGAAATTTCACATCCGAAACTATGAAATCCTTTCTCAAGCAATCACATAGTCAAGTAATGAAAATTAATGTTTGCAACCACAAATTTTAGGATTAAAACTTGGTGAAATTACTAGACCCATGTCAATTAAGCAATTATAAGCAAGAATAAATAACACCCACACCTATTTCTTAAGCACCCATCATCAATACATCCCTAGACAAGAGAATTTAGCCACTCATAGTAAGAGAGAAAGAGATACCATCTGGGTAATTCAAAATCCCTTCCATTAGAGCTGAATCTCAAGTTCTAGATTCAATTTGAGCACAAAATGGTTAACCAAGAGAATTAGATTGAAACCCTCTTCTCAATAGAGGTGAAAAACTTAGTCTCCAAGCTAAAAACTCTTTAAAATATTTAGAATGATAAAAGTTATTTACAATTGTGCCTGAATAGGCCTTTTATAGTTTCCCAAAATATCACTAAAAATTAGGACAAAATTGCCCTTTGGGAGGTGTGCAGCGTGACGTGCAGTTCACATGTTGTGATGTACGCGTCACACACTACCTTCAAGTGAACCAGTGACTTCAGCTATCTTTGGGAGCTCCGTGCAAAGGGGGTGCAGTTCACACCTTAGGATGTGCACATTGCACAACGACCGCACCCCTTAACAAATTCTTCAGAACTTTTGCAACTTTGTGAGGAGGATGTGCGGTTCGCACCTCGGCTTGTACATGTCGCATGACCATTGTATCTCCAGTCAGAATCTTCAGCTTTTCCAAACACTTCACACTTTACTCCTTTTTAGCTCTTTTTGGGTCTATTTCCTTGTTTATTATCATCAATCAAAAGTACCTGCATAGACATCAATAAAGGCCATAAGAACCTCTAAATCTATTCAAAACATAGCAATAATTCATGGATATAGGCTCAATAAGTTGGTAGATTACCGACTTATCAAACCCCCAAATTTGAACTATTGCTTGTCCTTAAGCAAGATACTCATAAGGTAAGGAATGAATTATGCTCTATGCTCAATCAAGGCACAAAATACTAATCTACACTAAAAATTAAGAAAAAGAATAAACGAAAGACTTCAAACAAACGACTCAACTACTGTGCTCATCTCAATTTGGACCACCACAAATTCAATGCAATTGATCAATTTAAAACCTTTTCCAAAAGGACATCATTTCTCATTCAAAATCAAGGGAATTTTTTCCATTCAAAACAAGACATTTAAGCTTCTCAAGTCATTGGCATGGACAATCAAGGTTTGCATCGAGATTCACCATACAACTTGTCTCATTCATTCCCCTCAATTAAAATAGAGACTCTATGTTTCAATTTGAGTGCATGATTCCACTCACCACAAGAGAGAATCCCACTCACAATCATTTAATTCGCAAAACATGGGATTATAGGAGAACCAAGAAGACTCTCACTCTCTCAAGGAAGTTCAAGTGCATACGCATCGAACCATAGGATTTTTCTTCATGTATATCTTCATTAATGCAGGGTAGCCAAGCTCGAAATCACCAAGGACTTGCGGGTTACTATGTTGGCTAGGGCTAAGGTGAGGATATCATTTGGTTCAAGTGACTACACCTCCCTAATTCTCTTTGTTCTCATTCCAAACACCGCTCCCATTTTTTAATTTCAACTTCTCCTTATTCCTCCCTCACACAACCCAAGATTTCTCCTTTTTACTCATGATCATTCAAACTCCTTATACCACATTCACTTGGTAGCCCCTATTTTTGCTTTTCAATTTGCTCATTGGATTGATATTTTGGAGCAATTTTCAATTCTAAATTAAGGTGCTACCTTGCACTTGAAGTGCACTTCTTTTCTTCTCCTCCTTTGATCACATGCACCCCCAAACTTAGGCATTTTCCTATGTTATCTTTCGTTCCCCCCCAGACTTAGGATTTTAGCCTATATTCTATTTTTAAGCAATTAGGGAGGATGGGTGCCAAAATAGAGGTTCCAAAAAGGTAAAGGTGTTACAAGGTGCCAAAGAACGGTCATAAGCTCAAAAGGGGTTCACTAGGATTTGATGTCGTGAGAAGTCATTTGGGTGAAGTGGCTGTCAAAAAGGGCCTAAGGTCATCTTCCAAGCTTGGTCACACCGAGATGCCTTGAATCACATTCGGGGCAAGTTCTAGATGACACTTATACATAAGAATCAAGGTAAAGCCTCACCACACAAGGCATCATGCCACAAGACCTCTTTCATTAGTCTCACAATCAATTAGGGCAAATGATTTTTGACAAGCTATTCCGAGATTATTACACACTCGTTTGTGAGTCAATCAAGCCAAAGCAAGAGTGTGCTAGTCATGACAAGAGAATGCTTTTCCTCAAAAATTCATTTCCCTTCTTCCTTTTATTTTCAAAACAATTTGCCACGCGAGATGTTTCGGTGGGCCCATTTCGAGATAAGCAACTACGGACTCAATTCTAAAATAAAACTTGGCATTTTCCCTTAAGAAAGTTGCCTCTCAATCTATCATAGAGAGACACCAACTCGGTTCGACACACAAAAACAAAAGAGAAGAAAAAGAAAATAATCAAAACTCTTGCTTCTTGGGAAAGAACCGTGGAATTAAGAAAACCCTCGGAGTTTATTTGTAAACTACTATTAACAAGGCAAAATTCGAATTGCGCGCTCATGATTCATTTTAAAACAAACCTCGGCGTAGGCCTTTAGCGCATTTGTAAAGCACGGGTAGTAAGACAATGAAACATGTAAGACCAACCCGGCAACACAATCTCAATCAACAAAAATCAAGCCCGGCAAGGGCACAAATAAGCTCAAAACAAAACATAAAAACCAAATGAAATATAAAGGCCCGACAAGGTCAATAAACATCACAATCATCCAACTATGCCCGACAAGGGCCAAATAAAATCTAGCAGAATAGAATGCCAACAAGGCCCGACAAGAGCAATAAAATGTTTCAAGCCCACTCACGGGCACCAACACAAGCAAGTAAAGCCACCCCTCCCCATAAAAGGAGCATTGCCCTCAATGCTCATAGTGCAATGTGAATAAGGGGTGGAACTCCCTAGAGGACTAGTCCTTATCATCATCATCAGTAGTTGCTTCCTCATCAGAGGCTCTCTCATTCGGGCCATCACCACCCTTTTGGGAATGCGCAGAAAGTGTGGAGGCATGGTGGCCCCTCTGAAAATCCGGATCTTGATCTTTGCCCAACTCTTGATCCTCATTGCCAGGCAACTCCTCATCCACATAGGATGCAATTTTGCAGCTTTGTGTGGAGGATGTGCGGTTCGCACCTTGGCTTATGCGTGTCACACGGCCACCGCATCTCCAGTTAGAATCTTCAGCTTTTTCGAACACTTCACACTTTACTCCTTTTTAGCTCTTTTTGGGTCCATTTCCTTGTTTATCATCATCTATCAAAAGTACCTGCATAGACATCAATAAAGGCCATAAGAACCTCTAAATCTATTCAAAACATAGCAATAATTCATGGATATATGCTCAATAAGTTGGTAGATTACCGACTTATAAATAAGCCACCTTCGATAAATCCTTAATCAAGCGCCTATAGAGCCCGGCATGACCCAAAAAACACCTTATCCCTTTTACAGTCTTCGGAGGGGGTAGCTTGGATATGACTTCAATTTTGGCTTGGTCAAACTCAATCCCTTTTTCAAATTTTTTATGCCCCAATATTATCCCCTCTTTCACCATAAAATGACACTTCTCCAATTTAGCACCAAGTTTGTTTGCTCACATCATTTAAGCACTTCCTCTAAATGTTCTAAACAATCACCGAACTCATCCCCAACCACCGAGAAATCAACCATGAATATCTCCATAGTATCTTTATTTTTTATCTAAGAATATTGATATCATGCACCATTGAAATATAGCCGGGGTATTGCACAGTTCAAAGGGGATTCTTTTGAATGCAAAAGTCCCATAGGGGCATGTAAAGGTCATCTTCTCTTGATCTTTTGGGGCGATCGAGATCTGATTGTAGCTGGAGTAACCATCAAGAAAATAATAAATACCACGGCCAGCCAACCTATCTAGCATTTGATCCATGAAAGGGAGAGGAAAGTGGTTTTTTTCAGTCCATTAGTTCAATTTCCGGCTGCAAAAACAATGTTAGTGCTAGGACCATGCATGACATTCATTGGATAAGACAACTATTGTTTTTGTATTTTCAGGGGTAATGGCAAAATATAAATGCTACTAGAAGTTACAAAAAGGAAAAGAATTGGAATGCAAAAGAGGAAAAAAACACATCAGGTGACTGATGGCCTGTGCGATCTATGTGAGGATCGCAACTGGAGAAGTGTGCATCGCACGTTGTGTCGCACGTGCTAATAGAAACCTGACTACCTCAGGGTACGAAGGCAGGTGCAATTCGCACCAGCCATTACGCGCGTCGAACAAGCCTCCACCCTATAATTCAGTGAACTAGCAACCAATTTAAACTACGTGCAGAGCCTTGTGCATTTTGCACGTTGAGATCTGTGGGTCGCATGTGAAACGCACAAGGAAACAAGTAAAATTTTCCAATTCCTTATTTTCCTATGTGTTACATATGTGACTCTTAGAGCAACACCTGTGGTATGAATACGCTCCAATCAACAACACTAATTTCAATAGGGCTGGTAAGAATTGACCAAAACAAAATCATTCAAAAATCCATACATACCCTCCATCAAGTCACGGGTCTGAGGGCTATCATCTCATCTTTTTCATTTGGCACGACCTCTATTCGATCACGATTTTGAGGGCTATCATCTCATCCTTTTCATTTAGAACGACAGTAATTCCACCCTTCTTAGGAACACATTGCACTAGGCTAACCCAAGTTCTATTAGAGATAAGGAATACCACCCCCGTATCTAACCACTTAATAATCTCCTTCTTGACCACCTCTTGCATAAGTGGGTTCAGTCTTCATTGATGCTCAATTCAAGGGGTGCTTTCCTCTTGGAGATTTATCTTGTTCCTGTATATATCCGGGGGTATTGCAATAATGCTGTAACACCACAAAATTAGATCCAACTTTTAAACTTAGAATCTCTGAAACCACAGGGCGTGGAATAAACTCGTGGTTAAACTTCTGTAGGATCAGCCTTTGGTCTGAGAACCACGAGTGGGTTCTATAGACCTAAGTTCCTTCTATGGACTATCTTGTCCACTCGTGGAATCAAACCTGAGGGCTGACTGTTTCCCCAGAAACCACGAATGGGTCTATGGACCATAGTTTATTCTACGGACCATCCTTTGACTCATAAAACCTGATCTACAGCTGGATAATTGGGCTAGGAACCACAAGTGGAAACCACGAGTCAGGGTTTTGTCTATGGCTCATGCATTGCACCCGTGATCCCTGAAACTGAGTATTTTACAGCTTTTTCTAAATTAAATCCCAGGGGTATTTTTGTAATTACCCACCCTTTTAACTCTTAAGTGAGGTCATTTTGGCCACTTTTAGTAGAGTTTATATCCTAATTAGCCTAAGTCTTTCATTATTCCTCATTCATCTACCAAAATAGGATAAAGAACTTCATCAACTCCAAGTCTCATGATCCAAGTTCAAGTCTCCTTTTCTCTTCATCCTAGATCTAGCAAGCTTCAATTCAGGTATGTGGGTATTCAATAAGGGAATTCCTTCACCCTTATGCCGAAAACCCCAATCTTCTAAATTGTTTTTATGATTTTCTAAATTAGGGTTCTTACCCAATTCTCATGGGTTCTTCTATAAATTATTTGCTCATGATTCTTCTATGAATTCTAACTCTAAATTGCATGATTTTGCATGAATTTTTATAAGTGGCTTCCTATTTATGATTTGAAGGCTAACCCTTGTCCAATTTTTAAATTGTTATGCATTCAGTTTTAAAGCATCAATTTATAGTTTCTCATCTTTTACCCATGATCCACATGAAATTCCTTAAGTGTTTTCAAAAGCCCAAGCATTGAGAATGGTTTCTAGCATGAATTCATCGACTTGCATGTTTTTAAACAAAATTGGCATGTTTAGTTAATATGACCCCAAGTATTTATGAAAATTGCATGCTTAGTTCTTCAAATTATGAGTTTTAATGAAAAGTATATTTTGAACTATGACCATGCTTTGTTTAAGGAATTTTAAAGTATGAATAGCATGACATTAGATATGTCCCTATATTTTATAAAAGGTTTGGCATCTAGATATGTCTACTTAAGCTATGAACAAGTTTTGACATCAAACATGTACCTATATTTTTTATGAAAGGTTTGGCATCTAGATATGTCTACCTAAGCTATGAACAATTTTGGCATTTGATAAGTCACAAGTATTATATGAGCTATATGTATATTTTGGGAGTAGTATTTAGCACCGAGCCATGAGGGTTCTAGATGACTCTAGTCCAAAACTACATTGCCAGCGTAGGTTATGTATTGCCTGATGGTCTTATGAATGTGGTTCCACGCTATGACATCATGGTGACCTTACCTTAGTGAGGGCATAGGGCAGCTTAGCCAACTAGGGTTTTATAGTTGGACTATGCTGCCCCGTTCCTTGGCAGGATTCGAGGCAACTTGGCTAACTAGGGTTATAAGATTCCATGTAGCTCACATAGTCTATTGCTAGTTATAAGAAACTCCCGTATGAATGTTTTTAAATTTTTTCTAAGCTTTATGATATCTTATTTTGAGGTTTGATCTATATTTCATGATTTTTCTCAAACTATGCTATCTACTTATGATTTGGCCTATTATGCATGAACTCAGCTTCAAATATGTTTTAAGTATGTTTTTACCATGTTTATACATATCTCACATATATAGTACATCCTATAGTATTGACGCATATTCTTGCATTCAATCCTTTGATGATGCAGATTTAGGTTTCCATTCTCAGGCATGTAGCTAGAGTTTGCAGGATATTTAGCGAGAGTTGGTGAGTCCTTATTTTTCGAGGACTAGTTTTGAGTCTAGTTTGTTATCATTTATTCAGTACTTAGAGTTAGCTGGGGTCTTGCCCCAGCAACTCCTTATGCCGTATGTAGAGGCTTTTCAAACATAAAGTGTTTTCTAGTTTCTCATTCAGATTGTGTTCTTCTAAAAGTTTATCTTATATGAAGTTGGTTGCCCATCTATTTATGCGTGCTTCCATTATGTCTCTTATGTTAATCTAAGTTATGCTATGACCAAGGGTTAACTTGGGGCACTTGTGATCCCAGGTCCCGTGTTATGTCTTGGGGTAGCCTCGGGGCGTGACAAACTTGGTATTAGAGCATCAGGTTCAAGAGTCCTAGGGTGTCTGAAAGCCATATCAAGTAGAGTCTCTTTTATGGGTATGAAGTGTGCCACACTTATGAGGGGGAGGCTATGAGATGTTTTAGGAAAAAAATCACTTCTTTCATGTTCACTATCGTGCGATAGCGTTTAACTCTATTTACCCTTCTAATCCATTCCTTACGTATTTCAGATAATGCCTCTGCAAAGAAACCCCAAGAGGAATGCCAATCCTCCTATTCCTGACCATGAGGTTATGAATATGGAGTTTCATGAAGCCATCCATATGTTGTCTCAATCCATGACAACTCAGTTGAATGAGAAAGAGAAACTAACGAAGAGGAAGAGAAAGAACAAGAAGACCAGGACATGGAAGCATGACTCTAGTCAGCAGAAAACTGGTAGTAGGAACAAGTTATCTTGTCAGCAGAGGTTATTCAGACTAACCCCATATCCAGTTAGCACACCTGTACTTGACTCTCTGTCTTGTCATTATATGGCTCCTAAGACCTTGAGGTACCCTCATTGTAGTAGTTGCGGCAAGTTTCATCTAGGTGAGTGCCTTGCGGTCAATGAAGGGTGTTTTAGGTGTGGTCAGTTAGGCCATAGGATCAGGGATTGCCCCTCAGCTAAGAAGAACAACAATGGTGTTCAACTCCAAAATCAATTCCTTTCACTGCCTAGCCAGCCGGGTCAGAGTATTCCTCTAGAAGCTGACTCAGGTATGTCACTAGAAATCTTTCTTTATGCATCCATAGTCCTCGGACCCCTATTTTTGTTTGGTTGTGAGTTGTCTTAATGTAGAACAAAGTGGATATAGAAGAGTTGAGGCCTAGACTTTGAGGCGAGGGAGAGCCTTAGACTATAGAAGGAAGTGGATATTCATACTAGATTCAAGATTTGTGTCTGTTCTTTTAGGGTAAAATGATCATAGTTACATTTAGAGATTGGAGAGAGGTCCACAGACTTAGAAGGGTAGCAAGAATCTTAGGGGGAGATGGTGTGATGTAGAAGCAGTCATATTTTTGGAGCTTAGGAAGTGATGCTAATGGGTATTAGAATAAAGTTAGGAGGGGAGGCAGAAGCTTATTTCCATCCTAGCATCATAAGTATACTTCAGTCATTACAACACCTTTTGTATGCCTTGTGTATTAGCGCCATGGTCCTATTTTGAATTTACAAACTCCATTCAGATTCACTCTCATATTCAGCTCCTAGAATGATAAGTGATTACATAACACAATGACCCTACTCTTGCTTTATGACTCTATAAATCCCAGCTTCATGCCCTAGTGCTTGTTATGTATGTAAACTCATGTCTCATAGTATGCTCAGTCCTATTTACTCAGTTTAGTCCTCAGACATACCTTAATGGCTAATCAAATCATGCTACGTCATGTATATGGTCAAACTTAATTTCTTGTAACAGTTCGCGCTTGTGATTTCCTTGCTCTAAAGCCCTTTGGACCTTACCTTAATGACAAGGGGTGGTGATCCCCAATTTTATTGCACTACGTGCCCCGTATGTGAAGTACTCATGCCTTTTTGCATTCATTTTCCCCAAGCCTCACCTTGAGTGGCTTGATCATGCTATGTGTAAGTCAAGACCGATCAATAATCCTTCATGTGTGATGCTCATGCACCCGCTCTTTTCTATCAAGATTGTGGTTTATGCTATTATAGGTGTTAGGGGAGGAAGCCTAGTAGTAGCCTAGATGGGGCTTAGTAGATTTCTTTCCTTTTTGGTGTAGTTGTTCTACCTTGGCATCTAGGTGTGGAGGAATTGCGAGGTAAGGATTATTCATGCAAGGTAGTTAGATAAGAAATATTGGTAGGTCTCTCTGTAGAAGTTCTTGAAGTTGCAACTCCTAGAGATTCGAAGGGAGAGGGGAGGAGTTTGGGATAGGGTAAGCTACAAATCCATAAGATGACCATAGTTATAATCTTGAATATCATGTTGAACTGCATGCGGATCTTTGCTTTGTGCGACTAGTGACCCTTGGATTATGAGCTCAAGGTTAGTTGATCTTTGTGATAAGAAGAAATAATATTATTAAGAGATAACTCCAGACGTAAGAGGTTTAGTCGAGATAGGTTTGAACATGGTGAGAGAAGGTAGTTAGACTCAGACCTTAGTATCTATATGTGCACTGGCAAGAATTGTAGTTTCTTATGGTAAGTGTAGTATTCAGAGGAGTTACTGTAGTTGGAAGGGTTTTCCTCAGCTGAAAGACTGTCAATCATTTTGTTAAGGAAGGAATAACCTTGTTCTTACTCCTTGCCCAGAATGCTCATATCCTATGTCTAGTAGCTTCAACTTCTAGTATACTAGACTTCTCAAACAAAATCAGTTCAGACCTACCGGTGATCATCCTAAGGTCAATAGGCCCTACGCTCAGTTCAGCCCTTGACGATAAGTGCAGTTAGAAGGAAATGGTTTTCTTGTATAGTTCTTCTCTCAGTTTGACATCCTTTTCAGTTTACTGTGATTTTTAAAGATGCATTTGTTCTCTATGAGTTCCAGCTAAGTCTTAACTCTTAATCTGAATCTGACGTCATATTAGATATTCAGTTGCATGTCCCATCAGTTGTTCAATGCTCTCAGTACGCATACATGTCTCATGAATCTAGCTCAGTTTATATCTCAAGTCAGGAATCAGTTACCATGTTAGTACTCCAGTTTTTTTAAACTCAATTGAGGGAGCTACTTGGGAAGCAGGAGCAGCCATGATGCCCAACCACCCTCATCTTTTCCTTCCAATCCAGTTTTAGCTTGAAGAAGCAGTTTCCTCTTTAGTATATCCCTCTGATTCTAGTTCATTAGCCTTTCCTCATGATCCCAGCATGCATTCATGTTTTCCGAAGTTAGTTCAGTCATATCTTAAGATAAAAGCCAGTTTCTATGCTTATTCTCTAGTTTTCATGTTTTGTTACTTGGTTGGGCTATTTTCTCTCCAGTTATCCTTGCTTAGTCTTCATTAGAGGATGAATGATCCCAAGGGGGAGATATTGTAACACCTCAGAATTCAATCCAGCTTTTAAACTTACAATCCGTTAAAAAAATTGACCTTTCCAGGAACTACGAGTCCAAACCATGGGTCATGGTTTGAACCACGAGACGTGGAATGAACTCGTGGTTAAATTTCTGTAGGATCAGCCTCTGGTCTGAAAACCACGAGTGGGTTCTACGAATCATAGTTCATTCAATGGACAGTCCTGTCCACTCGTGGAATCAAACCTGAGGGTTGACTGTTTCCCCAGAAACCACGAATGGGTCTATGGACCATAGTTTATTCTACGGCCTATCATGTTGACACATGGAATCTGATCTGCAGTTGAATAATTAGGCCAGGAACAATGAGTGGAAACCACGAGTCGTGGTTTGGTCTACGGCTCATGGATTGCAACCATGATCCCTGAAATTGAGTTTTTTTTTTACAGCTTTTCCTAAATTAAATCCTAGGGGTATTTTTATAATTACCCACCCTTTTAAATCTTAAGTGAAGTTATTTTGGCCACTTTTAGTAGGGTTTATACCACAATTAGCCTAAGTCTTTTATTATTCCTCATTCATCTACCAAAAGAGGAAAAAGAACTTCATCAACTCCAAGTCTCAAGCTCCAAGTTTAAGTCTCCTTTTCTCTTAATCCTAGATCTAACAAGATTCAATTCAGGTATGTGGGTATTCAATAAGGGAATTCCTTCACCCTTATGCCCAAAACCTCAATCTTCTAAATTATTTTTATGAATTTCTAAATTAGGGTTCTTACCCAATTCTCATGGGTTTTTCTATAAATTGTTTTCTCATGATTCTTCTATGAATTCTAACTCTAAATTGCATGATTTTGCATGGATTTTTATAAGTGGTTTCCTATTTATGATTTGAAACTAACCCTTGCCCAATTTGTAAAATTATTATGTATTCAGTTTTAGAGCATCAATTCATGATTTCTAGCATGAATTCATCCACTTGCATGTTTTCAAGCAAAATTGACATGTTTAGATAACATGACCGCAAGTATTTATGAAAATTGCATGCCTAGTTCTTCAAATTATAAGTTTTAATGAAAAGTATATTTTAAACTATGACCATGCATTGTTTAAGGAATTTTGAAGTATGAATAACATGACATCAGATATGTCCCTATGTTTTATAAAAGTTTTGGCATCTAGATATGTCTACTTAAGCTATGAACAAGTTTTGACATCAGATATGTCCCTATGTTTTATGAAAGATTTGGCATCTAGATATGTCTACCTAAGCTATGAATAGTTTTGGCATCTGATATGTCACAAGTATTATATGAGCTATATGTATATTTTTGGAGTAGTATTTAACACCGAGCGATGAGGGTTCCAGATGACCCAAGTATAAAACTACGTTGCAGCGTAGGTTATGTATCACCATGATGGGCTTATGAACGTTGTTCCATGCTATGACATCATGGTGCCCTTGCCTTAGTGAGGTATAGGGCAGCTTTTCCAACTAGGGTTATATTGTTGGACTATGGTGCCCTGTACCTTGACAGGGTTCGAGGCAGCTTTGCTAACTAGGTTATATAATTAGATTCCACGTAGCTCACATGGTCTATTATCGGTTATAAGAAACTCCCGTATGAATGTTTTCAAGTTTTTTCTAAGATTTATGATATCTTATTTTGAGGTTTGATCTACATTTCATGATTTTTCTCAAGCTATGCTATCTACTTATGATTTGGCCTATTATGCATGAACTCAGCTTCAAATATGTTTTAAGTATATTTTTACCATGTTTATGCATGTCTCACATATTCAGTACATCCTATAGTACTGACGCATATTCTTGCACTGTATCCTTCGATAATGCAGATTCAGGTTTCCATTCTCGGGCACGTGGCTAGAGTTCGCAGGACATTCAGCGAGAGTTGGTGAGTCCTCAGTTTTCGAGGACTAGTTTTGAGTCTAGTTTGTTATCGTTTCTTCAGTAATTAGAGTTAGCTGGGGTCTTGTCCTAGCAACTCGTTTAAATTATGTTCTTCATGAAGTTTATCTTATATAGAGTTGGTTGCCTATATCTTTACATATGCTTACATTATGTCTCTTATGTTAGTCTTAGTTATGCTATGATCAAGGGTTAACTTGATGCACTTATGGCCCCAAGTCACGTGTTACATCTAGGGGTAGCCTCGGGGTGTGACAAATGTTAGCTATAGTCCACCCAAGGGCACGAATGTGTTTCTTCAACACTCTGAGCAATGCCTCTACTTGTTTGTAACTTAACTTGTTGGAGATGATGACCGACAAGGTCTTATTAGCACCCAAGTATGCATACTTCAAGTGAGATGGTAACGACTTAAGCTCCAATAAAGGTAGTTCAACAATTGAAGGTTTGGAGGGAGGTGTTCGCCTATTCTTCAAGTCAAGATCGAGCTTCTTTGGTGGGCAGGAGTAGGAACCCATTCCCATTAACACACAACAAATATCATCATATTCTTCTATCCCCTCACAATCATAATTTAACAACACTGCTTCCAACTCTTCATCTACGAACTTATCTTTTATGTGTAGGTCAACATTTTCCTCAATCTTGCCAATTACAAAATCTATTTGAAGGTTATTCGGTTATTTCATGGACCTACACAAATTAAAGGTTATCTCTTCCTCGTTCATGGAGAATTTGAATTCTCCCAAATCTATTTCATTCAAAGTGCACCTTGTTTTTAGACTTGGTTGCCCCAAGATAATTGGTATCTCAAAGCCCCCATTGTAATCAAGCATAAAAAAATCCATAGGGTACACAATTCCACCCAACTTCACCAAAATATGATAACCAACTCCCACGGGGTGCTTTATCAATTGATTCTCCATGAGAAACCTCATATATGTGATGGCATGTTGCCCAAGTTGCAATATCTAAAAGGTGGTTATTGACATCAGATTTACACTTGCTTTATCATCACATACCACCTTTGTAGATCGGTGCACCCCTTTCGCAATACAAAAAGTGTACACACCCGACGTTACCCCATCATTAATCAAGTTGCCAGATATTATTGCACTACTTTGAGGGGACATATGAACCACCCCACAATCTTCAAAGTTGTATGTCGTGCGCATTTCATTTACAAATTTGGCATACTCGGGCATTTTTTTGAAACCACCACTTGACAAAATGTTGATGATGATCCTTTCAGCTATAGGGTCAAATTCTCCTGAGTGCTCATTCTCTTTGTCTTGCACTAAACATTGAGGAAAAGGCGAGGGGAATTTAGGAAAAGGCTTGCAAACTTTAGGCACTTTGTTCTCATGATGTGTAGATTCGGACAAATGATTTCCCCAAGCCCTTTTGTTTCTAGGCTTACTCGTATTTGGCTTGCAACTTCAATGGGGATGGTTGAGTCCCCTATATCATCACTTCCTTCACCTCTCTTGACTTTCTTAGATTCTAATTGAGAGGTGATACAAACAATACTTTCTTCAAGCCGCTCGATAGCGATGGAGTGTGAGTGCACAGTTTGGGCAAGACTCCTAAGATCATATCTCAGCTCCTTGACGACTCCGTCAGTGGACTCTACCTTCTTCAACACTCTCACGATCATACTTTCAATTCTAGACCCACCATTTTGTTTGTTCAAATTTGATTCCCATGATCATGTCTCCCCAGACTTTGGAGACTTCCATGGGAACCCATCTCGTGGTCTGCAACAAATGCCTCTTTACTACCTTCATTCAAACCATTTATATATTCCTCTAACTTCACGGCCCTGACAACACCAATGGTATTGACTATTTCAAACTGGTGATTCGCTGCACTCATTGCCATGAATTCAAGAAGTGTGGTGGCGATTGATAGCTCTCTATCCCTTCACATACCACTCTTTACCTATTACTCAATCTCTCTAGTGGAGGTCTCACCTATTGCTCTCTCGGCTTCCCAAATAGCCAACTCACAGTCTAATAAAGTCACATTGTCAAGTGCACATGGGTTGAGTGAGAAGTACTGGGCATTGGTGCTGTGATGACCCTTTTGGTCATCTTCGCATTCATTATACTATTAAAGCTTTCCTGTAGTGACCCCAAGTCATTTATTGCTTGCTGGGACCGGTAGTTCGGTGCCCTGGTCATTCTTTTGGTTATTTTGGTTGTTTGCCTATTTTAGAGCCTTAACTTAGAATATCATTGACTTTAGTCAACATTCTTAGCTAACGTGCTCATAATTGAATTCTGACAGTTCTGTTAGCTCCGGAGCATTGTGTTTGGTCTAGTTGGACCTTTAGTTGAGGCCTGAGAACTTTCGGTGTGGGTGTTGTGATGTTCCCTCTATTTTCAGGCCATTTGGAGTTGAAAGTGTAACTTTGAGTAGCTTTCAATGATCAGAGCGCCAGATTCAAAATTCGATGATTTCATCAGCTCCAGAATGTTGAGTTTAGATTAGGAGGTGGTTGGTTAAGGTTCCAGTTGAGCCTGGATCATTTTGAGCCTTTGAGTTCTTATTAGTTAGTGTTGACTTGGGTCAACATTTCTCTGAAATGACCTCGTATGGAAGTTTCATCAATTCTATTGAGTCTAGAACGTCGTTTCCACTCTATTAGCATTATTGGTTTTTGAATATCGGTTTCTAATTGTGCTCGAAAAGCCCCGTGGAGTTTTAAAAAGTTGCAAAAAAATATTGCAGACCAGGCCTTCAGTGCTATCGCCATTGGCCTAGCGCGATCGCGCTCAACACGTTTCGTCTTGCCAGCGCGATTATGCCGTTGGTGCTAACCATTTTCCTGCAGCTATATATTTCTGAGTTTTTATTTTTCCAGCCATTTCTCTCAACTTTTCCCAACTCTAAAACACATATAATCTCCACCAAATTGCTCCATATTAGTCCTAGCCTTGCTGAAATCATTTGTTCCTCGATAATTCATGATCCTTCGATTCTTGGTAAGTCTTCTTCCCCAACTTGCTTTCTCTTGTTCTTTTCTAAAACCTCCATTGTTGCTCATTTCCAAAAGATTGGAAATTGATTTAGAGGCTACCTTCTTGCTCTTGCATGTTCGTGGGTTCGAGGAATTCACCGTCTTGGCTTAATTTCTCTCCTTGTGGTATGTAATCCTTTTCTAAATCCCGATAATTGTTCTTAAATTCCAACTTTAAGCCTTCCCTTGAGCGGGCTATTTTGATGCCCTCCTCTTGGCCATTTGTGCTCAAAATTGGAGCATGTCTACTTGGCACCGTTGTGGCTGTCATGCTTCTTTCTGTTTGTGGTTTTGAGTTTTGGGCCTCGCAGGCCTGATTTTGAACCGGATTTCAACCCATCTTCAAGTGAGCGATATAGGTATCGTTAGACTCGTTTTAATGTTTTATTTATGTTTTTGATAGTTTGATCATTGTTCGGGGTTTCTCAGAGTGATTTGGGCTTAAATTTTTTTGTCCCAGCAGCTTGTCATCGAACGAAAGGTAGGTTATGATCTAAAGTCCCTACACTTAGCATATATCAGATAAAATTTTACTAGCTGGCATCCTTGGGTTGGGTTGTTAGAATGGTACCACATACCTTGACCGCTTTCCATGATTCACCTCGATTCTTTCCTCTGTTGTGTGTAGTATTCTCTGTAGTTGATATTATCACCTTTATGGTATTGTGTGACCATGTTTTGAGTCTAGACCATAGATGGTGGGTTATTTGGGGGTGCCCATGAGTCCTGAGCATTGTTATCATGATATTATGCTGGCTATCTGTGCTGTAGAGCGATTGGAGCCTGTACAGGGCCGATAAGTTAATTGTGAGCTGCTGGGTGTCTATTTGTGTTTGATTATGTCATTTCCATGCATATAAAAATAATTTATCCCCGTTTCACTATGGTTTTGGCTTCGGGCCTACTGGAACTGATTTTCTAAACTTTGCATGGCCTTGGGGCCTCGTTTTTTATGGAAATGAATTGGAAATGGTTTGATTTAACATGTGGATCTTCTTGTGGAAAAAAATGTTAAATTATGATTTCTATCACTAGTTTTACTTTTATAAATAGACTCGGTAGGGCCGGGGTGCTAGTTGAGTTTTCTTACTGATTTGAGATGACTTTAGCCTCGGCCGGACCGAGCATCTGTGTTGTCTTTCTATTGTTTTAGACCTGGTTATGCCCCGGGCACCCTTGGAGGGGTTTTTGAGACATTTTCCACTAGTTTAGTCCTGGATAGGGTCTGGGCATGCATATTCGAGACTGGGTCTCTAGCTTGAACCAGGACTTCCTTCCAGATGACACATTTTTGATACTGAGTTTTAGTATGGGGTCCGGGACCTCCATGGACCTTGTCATTCCAGACCTTGGGCTTGGGGTTGCATGTGCCGGAGGAAGGGTATACAGCGAAGTAGAGGTATATGGGCAGTGTCTTTCCATGGAACCTACCTGCTGGGCCCGACTGGCACCGGGGGAGGTACATACAAAGTTACTATCCCACCTAGGGATCATCATGCATCATATCATTCTCCTTAGCTTAAACCATACAGAGTTACTATCCCACACTTAAGCTTAAACCATGCTCCTTAGCTTTCAAATTCGGGTACTCAGACTTCCCCAAACCTGTAAAATTAAAACAAAAACAAAAATGTGACACTATAAAAAAAAAATAAGATGCTACACTACCATTTGGGTTGCCTCCTAACAAGCACCTGATTTAACGTCGCGGTACGATGCCATCACTTCACCACTTTTCTTTCCACTTAGAACTTATGAATTTCACCCCTAACTTTGCATCAAATTTTCTGCTCCACTCAAGGGTCGGTGGTATAAAGATGAAGAGACCAAGGAAAGGATGTTCGATCTTGTACTCCTTGGCCTTTAAGTGAGGAATGCCATTTTATCTCTGTGGTGTGGAAAATTTTAGAACGTAAGGACCTTGTTCCTCATCTACACACTTCTCCACTTGTTCAGACAAATCAATTTTCATGTCCTCATCCAAACATAATGTAGAAAAGTGGTTAGAATGCGGTCCAACACTTCCCAACTCAAAACTTGCATTATTTATGACATGCTCACTTTTGTGTACCTCCTCAACATCCGCACTAATGAATAAAGTATAGTTGAATGGTTTGAATTCCTCTTTATGCTCCACTAATTGGCCAGTATCCACAATAACTGGTGATTGGGTATCAGACGCCTCAACTTGTTGCGTCCTAACGCACACGCAAGTGTACGCGGTCGTACAAGTAATATAGGATTGTAAGTCCAGATATTGTACCCACAGGGACTTGTCGATAAACTATTTTACTAAATTAAACTAGTTCTAATTATTTATTCAAGCGTAAAAACTCAAAAAGAATATTTATTAATCAAAGTAAAAATAAGAAGTTAATTAATGAACAATTAAACAAACAAAGAGCAAATTTTCACGTAATCAATGTGATGAAATCGAGCAAATTTTGACTTGTTTATTTATCTAGTTGCTAATTTCGGGGTTGATTTTACAACTATGGTCTTCCGAGCCTCTAATTGCCTATCCAGAATAGCATCACAACTACATCATTAAGCGGGGATGTGACATCTTATTCTGAATGCTTTTATATATCTTCCCATATAAACCAAACAAGGCGTTCTAGGTATATTTCTATCCTAGTCATGAACCTACCCTTTACGTTACAAAAGAGAGGCCTTGCTCCCTATATTCTTTGTTCTATCCCAATGATTCTTTTTCCGACTTCACAAAGAGATTATAGATTTATTTTAATGGTCACGAAGCATTAAAATAGTAAGCACAAGAATATAAGAATAACTAATATGATAACCTTCACAAATCAAATCAAGAGTTTACTACAACAATCATGAAGCTACCATAATTCTAGAACGAGAAGTTTAACTCCACATAGACATGGAAAAATTACAACAAATCATCCAAAGAAAAACGTAAAAATAAATAATAAAGGAGAAGAAAAGATGAAACCATTATTCTCCGACCTCCACGGCGTCTCCTAGCTCTTTGTAGGTCAAAAGTTGTATAAACATCGTGATCTGAGATGTATTTATAGAGTATGAGGAAAATAACCCCTTTTCCCACTTGGATTCAGAATAGAAGAAAGCTGGAAAATTTTCGGATTTGGCCTTGGTGCGTCGCCACAGGCACCAAATTGCAGTAGTTTTGGGCTTGGGGCAGTGCCCCACAATAGCCCTATCATCACTCTGCTGAAGTTTTGGGCATGGGAAAGAGCCCCACCATATCCCCACAATAGCCCTATCATCACTCTGCTGAAGTTTTGGGCATGGGAAAGCGCCCCACCATAGCCCCACTGCCAAGATTTTCTTCCTTTGCTCTCTTTTTCTCCCGGAACGTTGCTAACTCCTTTCCAATGCTTTTATGCTTTCTGTTTTAGCTCTCATGGGTTGTTTTCCTCCACATTCTCCCTACAAAGCATCTAATCACATATATTGTCTCACCACAATGAAAATGCAAGTAATCATAAGGTTATACATGACTTTTGCCCTCGAAACAAGGCTAAAATATGGATAAATAAGGCAAGTGGGCGTATAAATACGCCCAAGATCACCACCCCACACTTAAACCTTTGTTCGTCCTCAAACAAATCACTACACACTCTAAAAAATTTCACATCTTAAGATACCAATTGAATAGGTCTACTCACACCCAAGTTAACTAGACAGTTTAATCATGACCCATAATCCACTCAACATGCATACATCAATCATAGTTTCACAGACCCTTCATTGAAACCACACAACCTCTAAAATTGACTCTTCATGAAAAATAAGTCCAATGTAATCATGTGTAAATATACCCATCATTAGTACACCAAATTGTCACCATTTTGTGCCCTCACATTTAAGAGAGATGCCCCTTATCCACATCATACAACATATTCATATTTGGGCATATAGATAAAGAAATTTGCTCACTCTCTCAAAGAAAGTTTCATGCATACAAGACATACCATAAGCTTTCCCTTAGTTTAATACTCTATTAACAAAGCATCAGAATTGTAGGATCAAAAGGACTTTTACGGGTTGTAATGTCGGCTAAGGGACGGGTAGGAACACTTTGGCCAATAGTGACTACTTTCCCTATGCACTTTAAGACACTCACTTTTAACTTTTTCACTTTTTTCCTTATATCACCTCAACTTCAACTTATGTTCATGTTTCCCTTCAAACTCCCCCTTTTTATTTTGGTTTATTGCCCTTAACCTTCATTCACTTATTGGTATCAAGGAGATTTTAATAAAATTTTTTTTTATTTGTTTTTCCTCTCCTTACTACCGACATACAAATTATTTTTCACAAGGACACCACATCTAATTCTTATTTTTACCACAACAACCTCCCTCTATGTTTTTACCTTTTCTCTTTTATTCCTTTCTTCCTTTAAGTCTTTCAACTACAAAGTGCATTAGAGACTCTTTGGATCAAATCAACATAGGGTAATCAAATAAACAGGATAGGCTATACATGCGGCTAGTCAAAGAAATAGGCTTAAAGCTCAAAGGGGCATGAATAAGGATAACGTAAAGGTGGCATAAACAAAAGTCAAAACAATTGGCTCACAAAGAAATGCCTTGATCATATCCCATAAGTCAACACTATTTTTTATTTCATACACACATGGGGCAAGTTCTAGATATCAATATATGCAAGAAACACAACAAACACTCACCACACATGGCACAATGGTTCAAAAATGACTTCCTAAGACTTCATATTCACAACACAACCAAATTGAATGAATTAACATTATTAAGCCCATCTCTAGGTTTTTCTTTGAGTCAAGTTAAAGAGCCTATGCGTCTCTAAATGAAGTTTCCTACTTTTTATGCTTCTTTTAAGTGAATTACCCATGACATCTAGTGTACACTTAGGAGAAGTACCTAGCATTCAAAAGGCTATTGTTTCTAATCTTTCTCCTTCCTATGACTAAATTTCCCTCAAGACGGTCGTCATCCATCCATCGTCGAGAAAATTTCTCTACCTATGACGAAAAAATAAAAATAACTCCTAAAAAAAACTACCTGGTTCAAAGGGCACCCCCTCAGAAAAGAACCGAAAAGAAAAACCAAGGGGTGAATGAGATATGCCTCTAAAAAAAACTAAAAAAACTTTTTGTATTTTTTTTATTATTCAAATAAAATAAACTCCTATGACATACTCACCCTAAAACTCACAATTATCAAAAGATTCCCCACTCCACACTTAAAATCATGCTTTGTTCCCAAAGTAATTGAAAGTAAAAGATGAAGAACAAGGGTAAGAAATACTCCCTGAGGCCCTCTAGGGCCTAACTGGCAGCATGTTTCTTCAATTTTATCAAGAGGCGAATGACCCCACACTTAAGCTTAAACCATGCTCCCTTTACTTGGATCTGTTTTTATGCTATTAGCTATTCTGTTGATTCTTCTCCAAACAGGAACAACCGATTTACAAATCTCATTAACTACAGAATTTAGTGAGCGGCGCCAAATCTTTCTATGGATTGCTTCTTTCGCTTCTTTCGCCGTCAAATCTTAGCTTTCAAATTCGGGTACTCAGACTTCCCCAAACCTGTAAAATTAAAACAAAAACAAAAATGTGCACTATAAAAAATAAAATAAGAAGCTACACTACCAATTGGGTTGCCTCCCAACAAGCACCCGATTTAACGTCGTGGTACAATGCCATCACTTCACCACTTTTCCTTCCACTTAGAACTTATGAATTTCACCCCTAACATTGCATCAAATTTTATGCTCCACTCAAGGGTCGGTGGTATAAAGACGAAGGGACCAAGGAAAGGATGTTGCATCTTGTACTCCTTGGCCTTTAAGTGAGGAATGTCGTTTTATCTCTGTGGTGTGGAAAATTTTAGAACGTAAGGACCTTGTTCCTTATCTACACACTTCTCCACTTGTTCAGAAAAATCAATTTTCATGTCCTCATCAAAACATAATGTAGAAAAGTGGTTAGAATGCGGTCCAACACTTCCCAACTCAAAACTTGCATTATTTATGACATGCTCACTTTTGTGTACCTCCTCAACATCCGCACTAATGAATAAAGTATAGTTGAATGGTTCAAATTCCTCTTTATGCTCCACTAATTGGCCAGTATCCATAATAACTGGTGATTGGGTATCAGACGCCTCAACCATTTTCTTCAAGTGATCCTCCAAGTCATGAATATCTGAGCCAAATTGGTTTATCTCTTGTCTGAGATCAACTCTTCCTTCTATCAGCTGTGTCATCATGTATGTAAGATTATCACGGAGAAACTCATGAAATTTAACTTTTTCCTCTTATTCCCTTAACCAAGATTGACTCACTATGTCTGCTTCCTCACAACTTTCTCCTAGTAGCGAATCACTTATTCTTCTACTAGGGGTTAATATTGGGTATTTTCTAAGATCGTAACTTGCTGATCAATACAAGTTTCAGCCATAGCCTATATCTCTGTGAGTTGGGAACCTATCCTCTCCGTATATTTCCTCAATTTGATTGTGTCTTTCCTCAATTCTTCTTGCTTATCTAGTATTTGCTTTAATATATCAATGAGATGAGGCTCATGATTCACATCCTCCACTTCATTAGCCCTGCCAACATCACAAACAATAGAAGAATCATAATAGGGGCTCCGGGAAGGAGAATAAGAGTGAGGACAACCATTCAAATGACCATCCGTGCCAAAAACTTGTTGCGTCCTAACACACACGCAAGTGTACGCGGTCATACAAGTAATATAGGATTGTAAGTCCAGATATCGTACCCACATGGACTTGACGATAAACTATTTTACTAAATTAAACTAGTTCTAATTATTTATTCAAGCGTAAAAACTCAAAAGAATATTTATTAATCAAAGTAAAAATAAGAAGTTAATTAATGAACAATTAACCAAAGAAAGAGCAGTTTTTCACATAAACAATGGATGAAATAAATCTAGGACTATGGACTCACTAAAAATTATGTTAAGTAAGCAATATCATTGACTTGTTTATTTATCTAGTTGCTAATTTCGGGGTTGATTTTACAACCATGGTCTTTCGAGCCTCTAATTGCCTATCTAGAATAGCATCACAACTACATCATTGAGCGGGTATGTGACATCTTATTCCGAATGCTTTTATATATCTTCCCATATAAACCAAACAAGGCGTTCTAGGTATATTTCTATCCTAGTCATGAACCTAACCTTTACGTTACAAAAAATAGGCCTTGCTCCCTATATTCTTTGTTCTATCCCAATGATTCTTCTTCTAAGTTCACAAAGAGATTATAGATTTATTTTAATGGTCGCGAAGCATTAAAATAGTAAGCACAAGAATATAAGAATAACTAATATGATAATCTTCACAAATCAAATCAAGAGTTTACTACAACAATCATGAAGCTACCATAATCCTAGAACGAGAAGTTTAACTCCACATAGACATAGAGAAATTACAATAAATCATCCAAAGAAAAACGTAAAAATAAATAATAAAGGAGAAGAAAAGATGAAACCAATATTCTCCGACCTCCACGGCGGCTCCTAGTTTTTTGTAGGTTAAAAGTTGTGTAAATATCATGATATGAGATGTATTTATAGAGTATGAGGAAAATAACCCCTTTCCTACTTGTATTCGGAATAGAAGAAAGTTGGAAATTTTTTGGATTTGGCCTTGGCGCATCGCCCAGGCACCAAATTGTGGTAGTTTTGGGCCTGGGGAAGTGCCCCACAATAGCCCGAGCATCACTCTGCTGAAGCTTTGGGCATGGGGAAGCGCCCCACCATAGCCCCACTGCCCAAATTTTCTTCTTTTGCTCTTTTTTTCTCCCGGAATGTTGCTAACTCATTTCCAATGCTTTTATGCTTTCTGTTTTAGCTCTCATGGGTTATTTTTCTCCACATTCTCCCTGAAAAGTGTCTAATCACATACATTAGATCACCACCATGAAAATACAAGTTATCATAAGGATATACATGACTTTTGCTCTTGAAACAAGGCAAAAATATGGGTAAATAAGACAAGCGGGCATATAAATATGCCCAAGATCATCCCTAGCTTCTATTATTTTAGACCGCGACACTCAATTCACATCTCAGTTCTGGAGATCTATACAAAGGGATTTGGTTTACAGAGGTTCAGCTTAGTACTGCTTTTCTTCCTCATACAGATGGCCAGTCTGAGAGGACTATTCAGGTCCTGGAGGACACGCTTCGAGCCTATTTTCTTGACTTTGGAGGTTCATGGGATTAGTTTGTGCCTTTGGCCGAGTTTGCTTATAATAATATCTTTCATTTGAGCATCGGCATGGCACCTTTTGAGGCCTTGTATGTTAGGCATTGCAGATCACTGATTGGTTAGTTTGATGGGTTAGAGTCCAGATCACAGAGTACAAATTTGCTTAGAGATTTCTTGGACCTAGTCCGTTTGATTAAGGATAGACTTAGGGAAACCTAGAGTAGGAAAAAGAGCTTCGCTGATCATAGACTTTGTTCCTTGGAGTTCAGTGTTGGTGGCTTGGTTTTCCTTTGAGTATCGCCCGTGAAGGGCGTGATGAGATTTGGTCGGCGGGGCAAGCTTAGCCCCAGATTCATTGGTCCATTTGAGATTCTCCAGAGGGTTGGTAGTGTTTCCTACATATTAGCTTTACCTCTTATGTTTTCAGCTGTTCACCCAGTTTTCCATATCTCAATGTTGCACCAGTATGTTCCAGATTAGTCTCATATGTTGTATTGGGATTCAGTTCAGTTAGATGAGAGTTTATCTTTTGTCGAGGAGCTGATAACTATTCTGGCTAGAGATATCATGAGATTGAGATCTATGGAGATTTCAATAGTGAAAGTTTAGTGGAGGCATCATTCAGTTGAGGAGGCTACTTGGTAGACCAAGAGTGAGTTGCGTGATCAGTACCCACAGTTCTTCGAGCCTTCAGGTACTCTATTTTTCTTGACTTTCGAGGATTAAAGTCTTTTTAATAGTGGATGTGGGGACAGGTAGTTCGGTGCCCTGGTCGTTCGTTTGGTTGTTTTGTCCGTTTGCCTATTTTAGAGCCTTAACTTAGAATTGACTTTAGTCAACATTCTTAGGTAACGTGCTCAGAATTGAATTCTGAAAGTTCTGTTAGCTCCAGAGCATTTTGTTTGGTCTAGTTGGACCTTTAGTTGAGGTCTGAGAACTTTAAGTGTGGGTGTTGTGTTGTTTTCTCTGTTTTCATACCATTTGGAGTTGAAAGTGTAACTTTGGGTAGCTTTCGATGATCAGAGCGTCAAATTCAAAATCTGATGATTCCATTAGGTCTGAAATGTTGAGTTTGGGTTAGGTAGGTGGTTGGTTCGGGTTTCGAGCGAGCCTGGCTCATTTTGAGCCTGTGAGTTCTTATTAGTTAGTGTTGACTTGGGTCAACATTTTTCCAAAATGACCTCGTATGGAAGTTTCATCGATTCTGTTGAGTCTGGAATGTCGTTTCCACTCGATATGCATTATTGGTTTTTGAATATCGATTTCCAATTGTGCCCGGAAAGCCCCATGGAGTTTTAAAAAGTTGCTGAAAAATATGGCAGACCAGGCCTTCAATGCCATCGGCACTGGCCTAGCGCGATTGCGCTCACACGCGTTTCGGATGGCCAGCGCGATTGTGCTGTGATGGCGTCGTTGGCGCTAGCCATTTTCCTGCAGCTATATATTTCTGAGTTTTCATTTTTCCAGACATTTCTCTCAATTTTTCCCAACTCTAAAACACATATACTCTCCACCAAATTGCTCCATATCAGTCCTAGCCTTGGGGAAATCATTTGTTCTTCAATAATTCGTGATCCTTCGATTCTTGGTAAGTCTTCTTCCCCAACTTGCTTTCTCTTGTTCTTTTCTAAAACCTCCATTGTTGCTCATTTCCAAAAGCTTGGAAATTATTGTAGAGGCTGCCTTCTTGCTCTTGCATGTTCGTGGGTTCGAGAAATTCACCATCTTGGCTTAATTTCTCTCATTATGGTAAGTAATCCTTGCCTAAATCCCGATAATTGTTCTTAAATTCCAACTTTAAGCCTTCCCTTGAGCGGGCTATTTTGACGCCCTCCTCTTGGCCATTTGTGCTTAATTTTGGAGCATGTCTTCTTGGCACCATTGTGGCCGTCGTGCTTTTTTCTATTTTTGGTTTTGGGTTGTGGGCCGATTCCACTTTTGACCTGGATTTTGCCTCGGCTACAAGTGTAGCAATGTGGGTACTGTTAGACTCGTTTTAATGTTTTATTTATCTTTTGATAGTTTGATCATAGTTTGGGGTTTCTCAGAGTGATTCAGGCTTTGATTTCATTGTCCCAACAGCTTGTCATCAGACGACAGGTAGGTTACGGTCTAAACTCCCTAGACTTAGTATATATCAGATAAAATTATACTAGCTGGTATCCTTTGGTTGGGTCATTAGGTTGGTACCAAAGACCTTGACCACTTTCCATGATTCACCTCGTTTCTTTCCTCCGTTGTGTGTAGTATTCTCCGTAGTTGATATTATCACCCTTATGGTCCTGTGTGACCTTGTTTTGTCTCTGGACCATGGATGGCGGGTTATTTGAGGGTGCTCGTGAGTCTCGGGTATTAATATCGTGATATGATGCTAGTTATTTGTGCTATAGAGCGATTGAGCCTATGCAGGGCCGATAGGTTGATTGTGAGCTGCTGGGTGGCTATATGTGTTTGATCATATCATTTACATACATATAAAGAGGATTTATCCCTATTTCACTAAGGTTTTGGCTTCGGGCCTATTGGAACTGATTTTCTAAACTTTGCATGGCCTTGGAAGCCCGTTTATGGCAAAAATGAATTGGAAATGGTTTGATTTAACATGTGGATCTTCTTAGGGTAAAAGAAAGTTAAATTATGATTTCTATCACCAGTTTTACTTTTAATGCTAGACTCAGTAGGGCCGGGATGCTTGTTGAGTTTTCTTACTGATTTGAGATGACTTTAGCCTCAGTCAGACCGAGCATCTGAGTTGAGTTTCTACTGTTCTAGACCAGGTTATGCCCCGGGCACCCTTGGAGGGGTTGTTGAGACATTTTCCACTACTTTAGTCCTGGACAGGGTCTGGGCATGCATATTCATGACTGGGTCTCTAGCTTAAACCTGGACTTGCTTTTGGACGACACATGTTCGATACCGAGTTTTAGTATGGGGTCTGGGACCTCCATGGACCTTGCTGTTCCAAACCTGGGGCTTGGGGCTGCATGTGCTAGAGGAAGGGTATGTTGGAAGTAGAGGTATACGGGCAATGTTTTTCACGGAACCTACCTGCTGGGCTCGATCGGCACCGGAGGAGGTACATACAGAGTTACTATCCCACCCAGAGATCATCATGCATCATATCATTCATTGTTTGAGGCTCCACCCTTGTTTGCTGTTTGTTGAGTGTACCCTCTGGTTGTATGGGTGGCCAGAGGGTTTGTTTTCACTTGATTGCATTTCTCGGTGGTATGGGCAGCCGACGGACTGTAGGTAGACTCTTGTTACTTTATCTTGGTGTTATCCCCTGCTACGGTTATAATTATGAGGTTGTATACTGCTAAGTTGTTAGTTTCTGAAGTTGAGATTGATATGATTGGTTTGGTTATTGATTCTTGTTTTTTGAGCATGTCTATCTTTACTCTACTCTTCCTTCCCTTATACTTGAGGTTACCGGTATACCGTCCACTTCTAAAAATTATTGTATATATACTGTTATTGCAAAGATCCCAGGTGCGTCATTTCTTACTTTCACCTGTGCCTGTTGTGTGTATATATTCTACTTGCTAGCCTTGTGTGTTATTTCTGTTGTCTTTTCTCTGGACTAGTTCCTATGTACTTTTTCGTAGATTTCAGTGACTACTTTCTTTTATTCTGTCTGTTACTACACTTTTATCTTATATGTGTCCAGTCGGCCTATGATACATACTGGGTACCTTTTATTTCGCATTTGGAGGTAATCCTACACACTGCTTCTTCTGGTGCAGATCCTAGTGTGGTCCATCTCCGTTAGCTCGTTAGAGACTCGTGCGAGGAGATGCTTTTGTGATACTCCAGACTGAGGGTGAGTTCTTGACGATCAAAGCTTAGCTTTTAGTTTATCTTTTGCTTATGTAGTCTATTACTACTCGGAGACATGTATGTATATATTATTTTGGATGCTTCATACTCCTTGGTTGTAGTTCCAGCTCTATACTATGACACCAGGTTTTGGGTTTTGGATTAGATTCCGCATATGTATGTTTATTACTTTTACCTATCTTTTCATCTTGTTCCTTTGCTTCCGCTTGTTTATATCATCCCTTCCGCTTAACTGTTAACAAGTAGCCCATTACTAACCATTCTGGGCTACGGGGATTGGTTCGCATACTTGGGGGTCGTAGGTGCCATCATGACTGAGAAATCGGGTTGTGACTGGTGCTTGAGGAATATCTGCCTACAACCACTCACAAACAACGTAAAACCAAACAAACAACATAAAAATGAACAAACACTCTACAAGGTGATTTCAATTCACAATCAAATAGCTACTCATAAGCCATTCCCCGGCAATGGCACCATTTTTAATAACGCTTAAATGACACTCTCCATTACGGAGGTGACAGTGATTGTTATGAAAAACAAAATTTATATTACCTGATGGGAGTCAGGGTTGATCCCACAGGGAATGGTAGCTTAGCCTAAGAGATTGTGGGAAAAGATCTCACAATTAGAGTCGATTGTTCAAATAACTATAAAGTAAAAAAAAGGGGGAATTGGAAATCTATCACAATTCAATTCCAAACCAAACAATAAAGTAAATGCAAGGTGTAAACAAAAGAGAGGACGACTAGGCATGTGTTTCCAATGGGACTCGAACACTAGTCAAGGTACTGCTCAATTGGGTAAATTCTTACTAAATAACATAGGTAGCATTGGTTTTAGGCATGAATGATAATCTTTTAATTTAACACCCCGAAAATGTATCTAGCTATCTAAGTTAAAAACCTCAGAAAAATCCCTATTTCAGAAATGAAGGGTCCAAACCATGGACCGTGGTTTGAATCACGACTCGTGGAATGGATCCGTGGTTCAGTCCCTGCAAGTTTAGCCTCTGGTCTGAGAACCACGAGTGGGTTCTACGGACTGTAGTTCATTCTACGAGTCGTAGTTCCACTCGTGGAACTAGACCTGAGAACTGTTAAGTGTTCCCAGGGACCACGAATCCAAATGACGACTCGTCATTCAAACGACGGGTCCGTCCTGTCTACTCATGGAAAGTCTTCTGAGAAATGACTTTTTCCTAAGTCTCTTCAGGAACCACGAGTCAAGTCTATGACTCATCATTTGAACGACGGACCGTAGTCTTGAGTCGTGGTTCGACCAAGAGTCAGCTGAACCCCAGACGACGACTCCTAATGACGATCCATCATTCCTTCTACGGATCCATCCTATTGACCCATAGAAGTGAAGCTGCAACTTGAAATTCCCAGCCAGAGTTCTACGACTCCAGACGATGAACCGTCATCCAAACCATGACTCATAGACTGAGTCGTGGTCACTGAAAGTTGACCAATTTCCACCTTTTTCCCAATTAATTCCTAGGGGTATTTGGGTCATTTCCCACCTTATTATGTATTAAGTGGGGTCATTTGACTACTTTTAGAAGGGTTTTCACCCATATTACCCTAAGCCCCTCTTAAGTTTATCATTCTTCACTCAAAGAGGAAAATTTGCTCTCAAGCTCAAGTCTCCAAGCTCCAAGTCAAGTCTCCTAATTCTTTTCCAATCAAGTGGGCAATCTTCCACCAAGGTATGTGAGTCTTTAACAATGGGTTCCTTCCACCCTTGTGCCCAAATTCCCCAACTCTTATTTTGAATTATGAAGTTATGAAATTAGGGTTTTAATCCAAAATTGGGGAAAGTTTATGAAATCAGTTTCTATGTTTAAATTCATGGTTTCGTATTGATTACCCATGTTTTGATTATGATTCTCTCATGAGTTTTAAATTCCCAAGCATGAGGGTTGATTTTTAGCATGATTCCTTCCAAGTTATGAATTCCTAAGTTGGGATTTCCACTCAATCTTCTGGGGCTTTCCTATTAAGTGTTTTCTCATGATTCTTCCATGGATTTTACGCTCAACTTCATGCGTGGATGTTATGATCTCAAGTACCTTATGGAAATTACATGCCTAAATCTTCAAGTATGAATTTAGAAAGAAAAGTGTAGTTGAACTATGATTATGCTAAGTCTAAAGAATTTATGGTTGACCTTGCTTGACATTAGACATGTCCTTATGCTTTCCAATAGTTTTGACACTGGTTATGTCTCGGATGTTATATGGGCTATATGCATGTTTTAGGAAGTAGTATTCTAGTACCAAGCTTAGAAGGACCTCGTTAGTAGAGAGTGTCACTTAAGGACCTCGTTAGTAGAGAGTGTCACTCAAGGACCTCGTTAGTAGAGAGTGTCACCCAAGAACCTCATTAGTAGAGAGTGTCACCCAAGGACCTCGTTAGTAGAGAGTGTCACCCAAGGACCTCGTTAGTAGAGAATGCCACTTATGGACCTCCCTAGTAGAGAGTGTTACCTACGGACCTTGTTAGTGGAGAGTGTCATCTCATGATTTCGAATAATGACCTAGTTAGTTAAGAGTGTCATATCTTGTATGAAAGGGAGTCCTCGTTAGTTGAGAGTGTCTCCTCAGATATTTATGAAAGTAGGACTTCATGTAGCTCCTATGGTATAATGCCGGCTATAAAGACTCTCTTATGAACGTTCCTAAGTTTTCTAAACTTTATGATGTCTTAAATTGAGGCTTCGACGTCTAAGCTCATGTTTTATTACTCAGGATTATGATATTTACTCATGATACTCTTATTATACACCCACTCCATTCTCAGTTATGTTCTAAGCAAGGTTTCTATATTACTTACGCATATCTCACATATTCAGTACATCCTATAATACTGACGCATATTCACGCTGCATCTTGTTGACAATGCAGATCCAAGTTTCCATTCATAGACACATGGCTAGAGTTTGTGGGCCATACAACGAGGGTTGGTGAGTCCTCATTTTCCAAAGGCTAGTAGAGTCTTGTTCATTATTTTTCCCTTTAGGACGTAGAGTTAGCTGGGGGCTTGTCCCAGCAACTTCTTATGTCTTATGTAGAAGCTTTTCAAACACAGATAATATTCTAGTCTTCTTATGGATATTGTATTTCTATCGACTTGATTATCCATTTATGTTATTTTGACTTTATCTATTATGTTTCGCTTATCTTTGTTATGCTTGAGAATGCTATGACCAAGGGTTAGCTTGGGATTCGTGTGGTCCTAAGTCCCGTGTTACGTCTAGGGGGTAACCTCGGAGCGTGACATTTAATCTCACAAATATTTATCCAATGGTCTTTGTTCAAGCACCATGGTTTTACCATTAACTAACCAATATAGGCTTGGATAGGTCACACTATATCTATCTTAGACCCTTAAATGGTTGATTCCAGCGAATTGAGCTATTTCTAGCCTCAATCTAATTGGAATCCCGAGTACCCACTAGTAAATTCACATCCAAAATGATGAACCTTTTTCTCAAGCAAGAACACAATCAAGTAACATCAATCAATGTTTGTAACCACCAATTTTAGAATTAAAATATGGTGAATTTATTAGACACATATCATATTAGAAATTATAAACACAAATAAGCAAGATCCATACCCTTTAATAAAGTACCCATCATCAACACATCCTTAGACAAAGAGACTTAGCCACTCATGCTAAAGGAAGAAGAAAGTATACCCATAGGGAAATTCAAATTCCTTTTCATTAATTGTAGAAAGAATCCAATATCCAAGCTCAGATTTACAAGTCCAAGGTTAAATATAGAGAGAGTTGAGTGAAACCCTCTATCTTGCCTTGGGAGAGAAACTTGCTTCAACACTGAAAAATCTTCTAAACTATCAAAAACTATGCCTAAATTGGGTTTTAGAATGTTCCAAATTCACCATATAAAAGTGGACAAAATTGCCCCTCAGGAGCTGTGCAGTGCGACGTGCATTTCACACGTCATGTTGTGCACGTTGCACAACTCAGCTTTGGTTGACCAGTGACTTGGCTCATATTTGGAGCTTGGTGCAAAGTGGGGTGTGGTTCGCACCAGGCCTTGTGCATTTCACACGACGGCTACACCCCTTAACAAATTCTTTACCTTCATTCTGAGCTTTATGCGGAGGGAGGTGCGGACCACACTAAGGGTTGTGCATGTCGCACTGTAGTCGCACATCTCGACAGAATCTTCATCTCACTTAATAACTTTGCACTTTAACTCCTTTTTAGCTCTTTGGTCTAATTCCTTGTTTTCAATCTCTGACCAAGAGTACCTACATTCATATCAATAAAGGCCATAAGAACCTCTAAATCTCATAAAAACATAGCAATAATTCATGATTAAAGGCTCAAAATGTTGGTAGATTACCGACTTATCACAGGGTCAGTTGGGCTTTCCTGATGAAAGTTCTAGAACAAATGGGTTTTGATGCTAGAGTTAGAGACAAGGTCTAGAGATTGGTTGCTAAGAACTGGTACTCCATCCTGATTAATGGAAAAGCACATGGTTTTCTTCACTCAACTAGAGGAGTAAAGCAGGGATATCCTTTATCTCCTGCTCTGTTCATACTATCAGCTGAAATTCTATCTAGAACCTTAAATTCTTTGTTCCATAATATAGAATTTAAAGGTTTTGAGATGCCTAAATGGAGTGACACTATAAATCACCTTGCATATGCTGATGATACTATTGTTTTTATCTCTGCTGATAAAAAATCTTTACAGCTAGTGATGGAGGTTCTGGGGAAGTATGAAGCACAATCTGGACAAATGATAAACAAGGAAAAAAGTGCATTCCTAGTGTATCATAAGACATTTCAAGACCTTATCAGAGAAGTTGAAGAGTGCACTGGTTTCACAAGAGGTAAAATTCCTTTAATCTACTTGGGATGCCCTATTGGACATGCCAAAAAAGAGAAAGGTACATTTTTCAGAGTTGATGAAAAAGGTTCATAATAAGTTACAAGCATGGAAAGGTAAACTACTTTCATTTGGAGGGAAGGCAATGTTGATCAACAGTGTGCTGAACAATATTCCTATATACATGTTGTCTGCCATTAACCCACCTAAGTGTGTCATCTATGACTTGCATAGAATCATTACAAGATTCTTGTGGACCTCTAAAGAGACTGGCAGAAATAAACATTGGGTAACATGGACAGATATATGCAAACCCAAAGAGTAAGGTGGTTTGGGTTTTAGGTCATTATTTGATGTATCTAAAGCACTTTTTGCTAAATTATGGTGGACTTTTAGAACCCAGAAATCACTTTGGACCAACTACATATGGAACAAATACTGTAAAAAAGTGAGACCCCAAATGATGGAATGAAAAGGAGGAACACTGACATGGAAACACATGCATGAGGCTAGATACATGTTTGATCAAGAGATATGGTTGGAGCCTAAGAAGGGACATTCTAGTGTATGGTATGATAATTGGACACAATTGTAAGCACTTCACTACTACTTGCCCTTAACTGGAAGGAATAATGATCAAATAGAAGAAGTTAGTGAGCTGTACAGATATGGAAGATGAACTTCAGAATTAATGCAACAAACATTCCCAACAGAGGTGTGTAATCATATTAATAGTTGTATTAACTCAGTGGAGAGATAAGAAGAATAGGATACACCCTGGTGGGTATTAAGCAACTCTGACAAGTTTACTCTTGGGTATTCTTAAAAATGCCTTAGCCAAAGAGGTAACATACGAAAAAACTTCAGGCAAATATGGGTTAAGCGTGTTCCTTTTAAGGTATCCTTTTTCTTGTGGAGACTCTGGAAAAAGAGATTATCCATTGGGGAAATCCTTATCAGGAATAAAATAAGTAATGATAAAATTTGTTGCTGTTATAGGGATGGAGCCCAGGAGACTATTGAATATCTATTCATGACTTGTCCTATCTCTAACTCTATATGGAACTTTTTTGCAGCTGGAAAAATGATAAATGGACCTTTCCTACAGGTCAAAGAGCCTACTAGGGATTGTAGGTGTCATCATGACTTGAGAAATCGGATCGTGATAATATAGGTTATAACTGCATTAGTTAGTGTCCTCGGGTTGGTTGTTATAGGTTTGTACCCCATACCTTGTCCATCTAATCTGTCTGATTTATTCTTATGTTGTTTGTAGTACTCATTGTAGTATTGTATTATCACCCTTGTTGGCCTGTATGGCCTTTGTATAAGACTTCAGACCATAGATGGTGGGATATTTGGGAATGTCCATGAGTCTCGAATATCGTGATCTTACTTCAGGCTGGTTATCTATGTTATAGAAATGATTGTGCCTATGTAGGGCTGATAGGAATATTTGTGAGCCATTGGGATAACCTATTATTTGCGAGCATATCATCCATGCAAAGGATTTTTTGCATGTTTTACTACTGATTTGGCTTCGCACCTACAATAAATGGTTTTCTAAACTTTGCATGGCCCCAAGGGCCCATTTTTGGTAAAATGATTTTAAATAGGGAATTTGGAATTGAATTTATGAAACCCTCTTGGAGTAAAGAGGTTATATTTTGATGATTTCATTGTTGGTTTTCATACTGATACTAGACTTGGCGAGGTGAAGTGCCAGATATGTTTTACTACATATATAGACCCGAATGCACTTTGGGCACCCTTTATAAGGGTTATTGAGACTGGATTACTAATTTAGACCTGGATCAAATCTGGGCATGTACGATGAGGTTTTGATAATTGAGCTATACTTTGAGATTCACGTTAGTATGTGGTCATAGACCTCTATGGACCCTGTCATTCAAGGACTGATGGCTCTGAGTTGTGTGTGCCAGAAAAGAGGTGTACAGTGGAGTTGAGGTACTCGGGGGAATCCCTTCAATGGATCCTGCCTCTATTGGGCCTTTTAAGTACCAGAGGGGGTAACATATGGGTTACTATCATACTGGTTTTGTCATATCACATCATCATGCATAATTCATTTGGATTCCACCCTTGTTTGCTCTTTGATCAGTGTATGCTCCAGTAGTATCGTATGCCAGAGGGTTTGTTTTCATTTGATTGTGTTCCTCAGTTGTATGGGCGGCCGTTGGGACTTTAAGTAGATTATATTACTCCTGATTTATTATATATCTTGTTATAGCCTTTGGTTCTTGGTGGTTTAGTGGATCCTAGACTGTTGAGGCTTCGATTGTTGGATCTTTTGATTATTGATGGACTAGTGGTCCCTATATTATTGAGGCACTATTTATGTGTCCTTCTGAGTATTTATCAGTTAGCGGATCCTACTCTTTTTCTTGTTGCTGATTAGTGGTTTTTGTTTCTTTATGGCTTAGTTTATTTCATCCTAGGGTTGTACTTGTAAGGTTGATTCCGGTATATTCTTATCTTGAAGTTGGGTTTGTAGTATGATTCCGTTAATTATATTGCCTATAGCATGAGTATGTTACTTGCTTTCCTTCTTTTCTTTTTCTACTTGAGGTTACCGGTATACTCCCATTTTCTCAACTCTCTCTTATATACATTACTGTTGCAAGGATTCCAGGTGCATTCTTCTTTCCTTCGCTTGTGTTTGGTGTATATATATATATTTTATGGCTAGTGTAGCTTGTTTGTGATTATTTTTGACTTTTATCCGTGCTAGTTTCCATGTGCTTTCTCTATTATTTTTGTGACTTCTTCTTTGCTATCTGCTTCTTACTATTTCTATATCTTATATGCGCTAAGTCAGTAGATGATGCCTACTGGGTACGCATTGCTTATCAATTGGTGCTCATACTACACTTCTGCATCTTTTTGGTGCAGATATTAGTGTGAGCTTTTGTTGTTGATCACGTGGAGACTAGAGCAACTTTTGGATATTCGAGACTAGGGTGAACGCCTGACGACCGAGGTTTGACAGGATTTCATCTTTGGCACTGTTACTCTTTGTTATTCGGAGATAGTTGTATTTACTATTTTTGTTACTTTTAGCACTCGTAATCTATTTAGAAGCTCCTGTACTTTTGATACCAAGTCTTGGGGTTGATGTAGTTTACTTGTATTATACATTTTGGGTTATTGCTTCCGTGTTATTTTTACTTTATATCTTCTTCTGCTTATTTCTACTTATATTATGCGTATTGGCTAGGTGGTAGCCCATTACTAACTGTTCCATGCTCCGAAAATTAGTTCTCCTACTGGGGTGTTGTAGGTGCCATCATGACTTGAGAAATTGGGTCGTGACAGTTTGGTATCAAAGCTCTAGGTTCTCCGGTGTCATAGTACAAGAGCAAGTGTCTAAGTAGAGTATCATGGATTGGTACGATGATGTCCGTATCTTATCCGCGGGAGTCTATAGGGAATTGTTAGGAAAAGTTCCATCTTCTTGGCTCCTTATCATGCGTCCTAGCTTTATCGAGCTCTAAAGTTCATTTGTTTTATTCTTTCTCAGATGCCTAAGATGAGTGAGAAAATAGGTGGTTTCAAGGCTTCTGTGCCTATTGCTTTAGCGCTTCCAGCAGTGCCAGGATTTTAGTGTGAGAGTTTACCGCATCAAGTAGGGGGTATGGGGCCACGCCAGCCTCCGGTAGGGTTTCATGCTACCCCAGTTCTTTAGGACACCATTGCTAGGACTCCGAGTCCTCTGGTGGGTATTTCAGTACCTTAGGGTGGGGCAGTACCCAGTTCTTCAAGTGGTGCTTCAGTTAAGGTTGAGCTTCCAGTTCTTCAGTAGGGTTGTATATCAATATTGGAGTATGAGGTGAGGTTTCATGAGATGACTAGGCATATTATTAGGACTGTGCTTATAGAGTTTGATAGGGTTCAGAGCTTTGTTGGAGGTTTGATTTCACTGCTCCATTTGACGACCGAGCACCTAGTTGCAGTTGGTATGACCTTCCTTTAGGTAGTTGATCATGCTTGGGCTATTGAGGGTTTATTTTGTGAGGCATATAGAGGAAGTAGTAGGAAGCATCGCTATTAAGATAGTGACTTGAGGTAGGGGATTCTCTACTAGAGCTTGAGTCCATTGCTTCTTATATAGCAAACCAGTTTCAGTTGCTCCACAAGTTCCCAAGGGTGGTTGTACAGAGCATGTTAAGCAGAGCATACATGGTGCAGGTCGAGGTTCCCGTGGTTTGCATTTAGAGCATGTAGGCCGTGGTGGCTGGTCAGGCTCAGAGAGGGATTCCTGAATAACTTTATTCAGTGGAAATTATTTTCAGTGTTGTGAGCGTGGCCACTGTGTTAAGGATTTCCCCATGATCACGCATCCTAGTCAGTTTATGTGTTACAGTTGTGGAGTGATTGGTCACTATTGCAGAGATTATCCCCGGTGAGGGATGGTCGAGCCTTCAGCATAGACTACTCAGTCTAGCGATATACACCGTTAGTCTGATGCCCCTCTTAGTTGACCAGAAGTAGAGGTTTTGGATACCATTGCTATAGGTATGACTTTTGTTACTTTCGATTGGTGAAAACATTGTTCGCATTGCGATTCTACCCTTTTTATGTATTTGCTTATTTGCCTAACTATTTTTCCTTGTTTAATTGTTTTATTACTTGACTTGTAGTGTTTATGCATGTAATTCCTCGGTAGGATGATTCTTTTTAGTAGTGGATGTGGTGAGTTATCCTCGAGGGGTGTTTTCCTAGAGTTGTGACTCATGGGTAGGTCTTGTGAGACTCGTTTCTAGTTTGGTTGTGGTTTTAGACTTGGGTTGAGTCTTCCTTTTCTAGCAGTCCCAGATGGTTGTTGCCTAGGATATTATTTAGCATTTTCTAGTAGTCCCTCTATTGGTTTAGTATGATACCGGTGGTTATGTGCCCGAGATTGTCATTTTATCTTAAGGAGATTTGTGTTGGTTATGCGAGCAGGTACTAGATGGTTTTTCTCTTCCCGTGGGGTTAGAGTTGATCCTCGTTATCTTTGTTGATTTTGGAAGTTGGCTAGTAAATGAGTTACTCCCGTGGTTTCTTCTATTTCTTATCTGGTTGGGTTGTTTTCCCTAGTTCTACTTGGGATGAGTTGTGATCATAGCATTTTAGTGGAGTTTTGACTATAACATCATGGTTGAGTTTTGATTGTGGCATTGCGGTTGAGTATTGCTCGTAGTATTTTTGGGTTGAGCTAAGCTTTTAGCCTAATCTTTTTCCTACCTTATCAAGTGCCACCAGTGTAGTTATGGTAGCTAAGGGAATAACTCCAGGGTGTTTTGTGAAAGAGTTTGTCAAGTTCGGTGTATCCTTGAAAAGGGTTTTGTTGGGTTTGTAAAAGAGGGTGATGACTCCTTACTTATATGCGTGGATTTCAGGTAGTTAACTGAGATGACTCCTGTGTGTATGAGTACTAGTAGCTGACTGAGGTGATGACTGAGGGTTTGCTTGGGTTAGTGTGTGGTGACGTGTTTCACCCGACTACTGATTGCAGTGGCCTTTTCCTTCGATGGATTAGAGGTCATATTTCCTTTTAGTAAGAGATTGGGGTAGTGGTCTTTTCTATTACTACCTTTTTGAACTTGTTGCATCAGCTATGATTTACTTATTATGTTCTTTGAATGATTCAAGTCTGAGTAGCATCTACTGATTGGGAAAATTGTATATTTAGAGCTTAGTTGACTCCAGTTCCTATGGCATTTATCGGTAGTGTATGGGTCTACTTAACGGTTTGACAAAGGCATTGATTGGCAATTAGAGTTGGGTTTCAGGATCGTGGGCTAGCGGGTTATATCAGATGGTTCGTGGCAGGTTCTCTTAGGTTGCAGAATCTTTGAACTGGAAAGCTGTGATTACAGAAAGCTTAGCTTTTCTATCTCAGTTTGGAGTGGTTGTTGGCCTTGACATCCAGTCCTTGGCTAACTATTGGATTAAGCTTGACCTGCCAGATCCCAGCGGTGTTCTTGTCACTGCAAGGTCCATTCTACCTTAGTTGGACAAATTCAGCAGCGTCAGTTTGAGGCTCAACGGGTGTATGTTATATATGATCAGGTTGTGCGGGTTGAGACAAGCGAGGTTACTTTGGATTCTGATGGCATTTTGAGATCGATGGTCGCCTTTGATTTTTCAAGAGTTAGAGTCTTGATTGGGATGGTTCTTCGAGAGGTTATTTGTTATATGGGCTTCCAGCATTAGTTAGACTCGGCCAATATGGGCCATGATTTGTGGTATATTGAAATGCTTTCGATATTGATGGTGAGTGTACTGGTATGGTAGACCGGGTGGTCTTGAGCCAAAGGGGTGAGTTGGAGAGTTATGTAAATTTTCAATAGCTAGGTGGTGACCGTGGACTTCAGGCATCCTATCCTTTGGCCACAAGGTGTTTGGACTTGATATTTGCAGCATGGTGGACTTTTTTTAGAAGTGAGGCTAGTAAGGTGATCCTAAATCCAAATGGTGTTCGAGTATTTGAGGCAACAATGATACATCTAGAGCTTGGAGCTTAGTTGTTGGCTATGGACTTCATGGTAGGCTTACCACACTCCTTATGGGGATTTGGTTTTGGTTTGGGTCATTGGGTAGGTTGCCCTGACTTATTCTCTTTCAGTCTATTTAGACTTGGCACAGTTTAGTGAGGTTGGTTCGATTCGACAAATAGGAGATTCTCCTTCTTCATAGGGTGTTCACACATGCCTTTTCCAACCCTAGTGTGCGAGTTTCAGTTGATCTCTGATGGCTGGTTCAGACGGGTACAAGTGTTATGATTAATCTTAGCAAAAGAATCTGTTCATTGGTTGTTTCTCAATCGAGAGAAGTTACTCCAATTTTCAAAGATATGCTATAGGTTGGTATTTTGGATATCAAGGACTAGTAGATTATGGTTTGGCTTGAATGGAATTCGAGTATAAAGGTGACCTCATTTGAGGTTGAGTGTAGCAGGAACTATGGATCTCCAGTGGTTCAGTTGATGTTTCGAGGATGGCTCGAGTGTTTGAATTGTGTAAAGCTTCATGATTATGGTGCAATGGGTTCATGTCCGTACAAAGAGTTTCAAATCTATGATTTCATGAGTTAGAGGTTTGGTTGGTGACTTTTTGAGTTAACTTGGTTATAGTGTCAAGGATTCGAGTTCTGGGTGCTGATTGCCTTGGTTTTTCTTGGTTTTGGTGTTGTGTCGGTGCTTTTCGGTTGAGATTCTTAAGGTTCAGTTTGGTTGATAAGCCTTTGGAGTTTTAGAGTTAAAGGTTGGAATCTAGCTTTGCTTTATTGAAGTTAAGGCTTGGTTGCGTTTCTTTGGTTCCATTCTTTTAGGTGCCGTTCGGTCGAGGTGGCTACCCGATTCTTCTGAGAGAGTAGTGCGGGCTTTGTATCCACAGTTGTTAAGTCTATGGTTCTTCCTTCTTTCTTGACTTTTAAGGATGCAAGTCCTTTTTAGTAGTGGATTATTTAATGACCCTTCATTTATTCTCGTGTTTTTGCCTTTTTTGTACTGTTAGAGCTTACTTGTAGCGGCCCCAAGTCATTTATGACTTGCCGGGACCGGTAGTTTTGTGCCCGGGCTATTTTTTTGGTCTTTATGGTCGTAACCCTATTTTAGAACTTTAACTTAGGAAATCATTGACTTCGGTCAACATTCCCAGTAATTGTGCTTGAAATTAAATTTCGATAGTTCTGTTAGCTCCAGAGCGAGGACTTTGGTCTAGATGGACCTTTGGTCGGGATCTGGGAGCTTTTCAGCTTGGAATTCTCTCTCATTCTGTGTTTTCAAGCCAGTTAGGCTTGTTTGGTTGACTTTGGTCAACATTCAGAGAAGACGGTCTCAGATGGGAATTCTGCCTGCGCTGTTAGCTTTTGGAATGTCAAATTTGGGTTAGGTAATTGGTTGGTTTGGGTCCCTGGTGAGCCAGGATCATTTTGAATGTTTGGTTGGCGTTAGCTAGTGTTGACTTGGGTCAACATTACTCCGAGATGACCTTGTATGGAACTTTTGTCAATTTTGTTGAGTCTGTAACGTCGTTTCTACTCTATTAGCATATTTGATTTTTGAGTATCGGGTTTTGATTGTGCCCGGAATTCCCCATAGAAGTTTTTAGCATTGCTGGTTTTTGTTGTAGGACAGGTCTGCAGAGCGATCATACCTGGCCAGCGCGATAGCGCCTAAGCGCCTGCCCACCTACAACGCGATGGCGCCATGCCTGCGCGATGGTGCCTTTGTGCCTGCCTTCCATTCTGCGCGATAGCATTGGCCTTCACCCATGCCTATAAAATTCTCTTTCTTTATTTTTCCAGCAATTCTTTCAAAGTCTCTCCTCTCTAAAAACCATTTCTCTCACTTGAATCCGCTCCAAATTGGTATAAGCTTTGGGGAACTCTTCAATATATCGATTAGTCTTGCTCCCTCTTCGATTTGGTAAGCTTTGTTCTTCCCCAAGGGCTTCTTCCCTATGGTTTAACCTCCATTGTTGTACCTTCTTGATCTTGGGGGAAAGACCTTGATTATAGCTGCTCGTTTTTGGTTGCATGCTTGTGGGTTCAGAGAATTCACTTCTTTGGCGTGTTCCATCTCTTCGTGGTAAGTAGTTCTTCCTTTAATTTTCGATTTTTACCCTTGAATTCCCTCTTTCATTTCTTAAATTTAGCGGGCTGTTTTGTCCCTTTTTCCTTGCAAATTTGCTCAAATTTGGAGCATGCATTCACGAGAGTAGTGTGCTCATCGTGTGACTTTCCATTTCTAATTTTAGGTTGTTGGCTCGGGCCTTCTTTTGACCCAGATTTCGACCCGTCTATAATTATAGCAATATAGGTATTGTTGGTCTTATTTTTATGCATAGATTATTGTTTTGATAGTGTGTTCAAAATTTGGAGTTTCTCAGAGCAATTATAGCTTGGATGACGCTGTTCCTGTAGCTAGTCATCGGACGACAGGTAGGTTATGGCTTTGCCTACCTAGACTATGCGTATATAGGCTATAACTACATTAATTAGTATATTTGGGTTGGTTGTTATAGGTTGGTACCCCAGACCTTGTCTATCTCTTCTATTTGATTTATTCTTACGTTGTTTATAGTATTCGTTGTAGTATTGTGATGTTACCCTTGTGGCTTCGTGTGGCCTTTGTATAAGACTCTGGACTACATAAGGTGGGATATTTAGGAATGTCAACGAGTCTTAGACATCGTGATCATAATTTAGGCTGGTTATCTGTGCTGTAGAACTGATTGTGCCTGTGCAGGGTCGATAGGAATGTTTGTGAGCCATTGGGCAAACCTATTGTTTGCGAGCATATCATCCACGCAAAGTATTTTCTGCATGTTTTAGTACAGATTTGGCTTTGGGCCTACTATAAATGGTTTTCTAAACTTTGCATGGCCCAGAGGGCCCATTTTTGGTAAAATGATTATAAAAAGGGAATTTGGAACTGATTTTATGAAATCTCTTGGAGTAAAGAGGATATTTTGATGATTTCACCGCTAGTTTTCATACTGATATTAGACTTGGCGAGGTCGAGCGCTAGACATGTTTTACTATGTATTTAGACCAAGATGCGCTCTGGGCACCCTTTTTAAGGGTTATTGAGACTGGATTACTGATTTAGACCTGGATCGAATCAGGGCATGTACTACGAGGTTCTGATTATTGAGCTATACTTTGAGATTTGTGTTAGTATGTGGTCATGAACCTCGATGGACCTTTTCATTCCAGGACCGATGGCTATGAGTCGTGTGTACCGGAGGAGGGGTATACAGTGGAGTTGAGGTACTCGGGGGAATCCCTTCCAGAGATACTGCCTCTATTGGGCCTTTTAGGTACCGGAGTGGGTAACATATGGGGTACTATCACACTGGTTCTGTCATATTACATCATCATGCATTTCATTCGGATTCCACCCTTCTTTACTGTTTGCTCAATGTACGCTCCGATAGTATGGGATGTCGGAGGGTTTGTTTTCACTTGATTGTGTTCCTCAGTTGTATGGTAGACCGTTGGGACTGTAGGTAGATTATATTACTCCTGACGTATTATAGAGCTTCTTATGGACTTCGATTCTTGGTGGTTTAGTGGATCCTAGTTTGTTGAGGCTTCGATTATTGGATCTTTTGATTATTGTTGGACTAGTGGTCCCTATATTGTTGAGGCACTGTTTATGTGGCCTTCTGAGTATTTATGGGTTAGCTGATTAGTGGTTTTGGTTTCTTTGTGGCCTAGTTTATTTCATCCTAGAGTTGTACTTGTAAGGTTGGTTCCTATATGTTCTTATCTTGAAGTTGGGTTTGTAGAATGATTCCGTTAATTATATTGCCTATAGCATGAGTATGTTACTTGCTTTCCTTCTTTCCATTTTCTACTTGAGGTTACCGGTATACCGCTATTTTCTCAACTCTCTCTTATATACATTGTTGTTGCAAGGACTCCAGGTGCGTTCTTCTTCCAATCACCTATGTTCTGTGTATATATATATCTTCTGTGGCTAGCATAGCTTGTTTGTGATTCTTGTTGACTTTTATTCGTGCTAGTTTCCATGTGCGTTCTCTACTATTTCTGTGATTGCTTATTTGCTATTTTCTTTTTACTATTTTTATATCTTATATGCGCTCAGTCGGCTGATGATGCCTACTGGGTACCCGTTGCTTAGCAATTAGTGCTCATACTACACTTCTGCATCTTTTTGGTGTAGATATTAGTGTGAGCTTTCGCCATTGATTGCGTGGAGACTCGTGTAGCTTTTGGATATTTGAGACTAGGGTGAGCGCCTGATGACTGGGGCTTGACCACATCTCATCTTTGGCACTGTTACTCTTTGTTATTTAGAGAGAGTTGTATTTACTATTTTTGTTACTTCTAGAACTTGTAATCTATTTAGAAGCTCCTGTACTTTCGATGCCAAGTTTTGGGGTTGGTGTAGTTTCCTTGTATTATACTTTTTGGGTTGTTGCTTCCGCTTTGTCTTTATTTTATATCTGCTTCCGCTTATTTCTGCTTATATTGTGCGTATTGGTTAGGTGGTAGCCCATTACTAATCGTTTTCGACTACGAGAATTGAATCACCTACTGGAGGGTTGTACGTGCCATCATGACCTGAAAAATTGGGTCGTGACACATATAAAATCTCACATATTGCAAAACATAAGTTATCTAAGAATACGACATCTTTATGATAAAGTGGGGAGAAATAATGCAGAAAACATAACACATCTAGAACTAACATGAGTTGTGATCATATGACATGAGAAATAAAACTCAAAACATAAGCAATATGTAAAATTTGGAAAAGTGTCGGGATTGTGTACTATTGTTACTCTTATCTCTTTGTTTCTCGTTTATAGGTTTTGCCAGATTAGTTTAAGTTCGAACACTACTTGAGGTAATTATAGCAGTTAATAAAGGGGCAATAACAACTTAGTTTGTGAGCAATTCATTTGTAGTGAAGAACATTTAGCAGCAATAAAGGAGGTTTTATTCACATTTTGTATCTTTCCTCTATTTAAATATGTACACTTTTAGGGAGGGGAAGGTGGGAGATGAGAAAGAAAGCTGCAACAGTATATGTCATTTGCATCAACGATGATAAAATTTAAATTTTGATGATGTCACGCAAAAGGTACATGTATTTGCTTTGGCTTAGGATGCTAGAGTCACATAAGGTTAAATTATTGTCTACAAAGAAAGAGATGGAATAGATATAACATTATCAAATTTTCATGGCTCATTTTTGCATATTTCTTTTTAATGCATTATATAAGCACGATTATATAGGACATATCAGTATGGTTAAAACATTAACACATGCTTTTCATTATCAAGATTCATTTTAAAGCTAGTTTTGAAATATGTGAAAGTAATAACCATTACGAACAAACTTTGTGTAGCAAGGGTCTAATACCCTAATCATAATTTCAATGTAAGCGGTCACACATAAATTTACTTGATTACTGTTAATATGATAGTGTCAAATGCAACTCAACAAGAAAATCATGCATCAGTAAAACTATAATAACAAATTTACTTGATAATTTCAGTAGGCTAACTTACATAGGAAGAGATAAACCGATGGATCATAGAAGATAAGACACAAAAGGGCAAGAGATGGCTTTCCTATTGGTGAAAAATGATAATTTGATCTTCTTCGGATGTTTAACTTTTGCTTGCTTTTCAAAGCAGTAATGAAAAGAGTGATCTATGTATTTAAAGTGTGTACACATAATATCTTAAAGAGAAGTGCAGAACACATGTCAATGGGAAATGACAAAGTTTTCCAAGAAAATTCAATAATTCACACCCCTAGCCTACCTTTGGGACGCGACATGAGGCCTGAGACCAGAAGTAATTCCAAGATAATCATTGGTCTTAGCATGACTTAAACCTAACTATAACATACTGAGCGGAAGCTTAATAACAAGTAATGAGAAACTCCATATATATAAAGAACATGAGTCTAGAAGCAACCATCTGAAATATAAAACACTGACTGTCTAGCTATGTCTGAAAAGCCTCTAAAACTGATAGGATGAGTTGCTAGGACAAGATTCTAGCTAAATCTAAGTACTAAAGGAATGTCATAAAGATAGCTAAATGTATAACTAGTTCTCGAAGGATGAGGACTCACCAACTGTGACTGGAAATCCTACTGTCTCTAGCCATAAGACTGGGAACGAGCGCTTGAATCTGCATCATGATATGATGTAACACAAAAAAATATGCGATCAGTACTATGGAATATACTAAGTATGTGAGCTATGCATAATAATGATAAAACGTACTTGAAAACATACTTAAAACTGAGTTCATGCATTAGTAAAAGGAATCATAGTGAAAAACTCGAAGTAAAATCATAAGCAAATATCATGATTTGAACATAAATCATAAAGCAATGAGTCTAAGCCTGAAAGCTGAAAGCCATATAACCTTAGTAGTTTAAAACCATTATTGCGGGAGTTTATTATAGACGATATAAATCATGTTGAGCACCATGGAATCTAGTGTCATACACCCTGTAATACCCCAGAATCCGAATCATCTTTAAGACTTAGAAATTCTATATTTTTAAAGTTTCCAGGGTTCACGGGCATAATCCATGAGTCATGGATGGAACCATGAGCCGTGGATGTTCCTTGTGGAACTAATTTAGAAGACCCCTCTTTATGTGTGAGAACCACGGTTGGGGTTCATGAGTCATGGATGGTTCCACGACAGTTTAGGGAAATCAGATTTAGAGTTAGTATTTTCCTCTGAAATCACAAAGGGTTTCTACGGACTGTGAATAGTTTTATGGGCCGTGAAACCCATCCATGGAAATCATACTCGCAATTTTTCATTTTGGCTGGGAAACCACGACCTCAATCTATAGTTCGTGATCCAGTCTATAGGCCATAGACTCCATCCGTGGAACCTAGGCCAATATTTTTAAACAGTTTTCCAGAATTAAATCCATGGGGTATTTTTGTAATTTCCCATTCTTTTAACACCTAAGTTAAGTAATTTTAGGCCCAATTAAAGGGGTTTTATTCCCACTTAGCAAGTTTTTCATTCATTCTCCCAATTCAAGCTCCAAAAGAAAGAAAAAGATTCTTCTCTCAAGCTCCATGGTCTAGGGTTCCATCTCCAAGTCTCCAACCCCAGATTTTTGCTAAGAAAAACTTTGGATTCAGGTATGTGGGTATTCAATAAGAGATTACTTCAATCCTTATGCCCAAAACCTATGATTTCACTTTGATTTATGAAATTGGGAATTAGGGTTACCCAAATATGATTTCTCTTATGAAATTTATTTGTTTACATAGAAGTATGTTATCTAATCCCTTACCCATGATTTTTAAATGAGAATCCTAAAGTATTTCAAAGGTCCATGAATTGAGAATGATTTCTAGCATGACTTTCCTCCTATAGCATGGTTTCAAGTAAAATTTACATGTTTAGATAACATAACCTCAAGTATCTATGAAATTGCATGCCTAGTTCTTTAAATTATGAGTTTTAGTAAAATGGTATGTTTTGAACTATGGCCATGCTTTATTTTTAAGAATTATGAAGTATGAATAGCATGCCATTAGATATGTCCCTATGCTTTATGAAATGTTTGGCATCTAGATATGTCGACCTAAGCTATGAACTGTTTTGGCATTAGATATGTTAGAAGTATTATATGAGCTATAGTATATTTTTGGAGTAGTTCATTGCACTGAGTTGGACTGGGTTTAGCGTACCCTTAGGTCCCAGAACTATCTGACACTATAGGTTTATTTAGCTCCTCAGTTGGGTATCAAAACTAGTAATCACGCCAGTAATTCCTTTATACCTTGACAAGGTATATTGGGTCCCCTCGATGGGGCGTATACATCGAATTCTATGTAGCTCACATTGTCAATATTGGTTATAAGAATCTCTCACAGAAATGGTTTAAAGCTTTTAAGTGTATTTGTCTCTTTGCTTCAGATTTCAGACTTACTACTTATGCTTTATGAATATAACTATACTTTCAGCTTATAATATTGCATTGAGTCATTTCATTATATATATTATTATGAACATATGATTTCAGCTTTAAGTATGTTTTAAGCATGTGAAAAATAGCTGCCAATTGACTATTTCAAAGGGCAAAGCATGATGTGATGCACACTCTGGCTGATGCAGTTCGCACCAGCTTCACACCTCATTGTAGAAAGCCTGGTAGGTTTCTGGTAGCTCGTGCAATGTCACATGTGACACGCACTATGCCTTGTGCGGTTCGCACGTGGTCCGCATGAGCCATCAATTACCTACTTCATTTTTCTACTTCTTTGCATTCCATTCTTTTTTTGTTTATTACTTTCTTTTAGATTGTGTATAGATACATGGTTCCTGCTGCTAACCCCGAATTGCAGGAATATGTCTTCCAACAGGCATCACCAAAAGGGGTGTATTAGAATTTGAGCTTCAACATCCACAAATGCAGGCGTGCTTGTGCAAAATGAGGGTCCTACTGAGTCTGAAATCTGGTTTGGCCTTGAGGGGATAGAGGCTTACTATCTTATGTTTCGGAAAAAACTACCATTCTTGGAAGAGAAAGTCTTTGATGTGGAAACCTTTGAGGCTGAGTTCCAAAATATACCTCATTAGTTTTGTATAAGAATATGGTCTCACTTTGAAAAAATCCCCAGTCCGTATAGCCCTGAGTTTGTGCAGGAGTTCTATACCTCATCTAGGGCGAGACAAGACATTCTGAAGCATAACGGTCCAACAAGCAAGCTCCCATGCCTTGATTCAATTTTGGTGAGGGGAAAGGAAAAAGATATTACTCCGACGGCCATCCATTTTCCCATATGGGATGATGAATCTATTTAAGAATAATAATATTTGGAGCATGTGGCTACAAAAGAGGATCAATATGAGTGGGTTTCCTATATCACCACTAAGGGTACCCCCTTTTGGGCCATCTCAAAAGTGCCCATCTACCAATTAGATCTCAAGTTTGAGGCTCAAATGTGGCTAGATTTTGTATGCATGCGACTCACCCCAACTGGGCATAAAACTAAGGTGACTATAGAGGTTGTCATTCTTATTGCTTATATCATAACTAGCCTCCCGCTACATAAAGGGGAAATCATTGTCGAGCAACTCAAGCAGAGAGCTAGACACGAGTCCACCTCCATGGCTTTCCCTGTTATCATAAGCCTTTTGTGCTTCCAATCAAGTTGTCCTCAGTTTTGGTCAGTGGACACACTTAGCAAAGCTACTGGCATGGTCCACTTGGACAGAAGACGGGACATAGATGCTTCGCATGTTAAGAAAAAGCACATTGCTTACAGTTCCATGTCAGTCAATGCCAATGCTGACACTTTTACTTATGACCATTTGGATACTTTCTCCCAGTCTCAAGGAGTATCAAACACCATACATGTGACTTTCCAAGCAACCGCATCTTTAGATAATTTGCTCAAACTTAGTCAACTTACTCAAGAAAATGAGGAGAGCTTACAAAGAATGGCTAAAGACATTTCACGCATGATATAATTCGCCATTAAATCGACTTTGAAGTCTGTAGTGTCAAGTGTGAGCAAGCTTTTTACTAGAATAGATACCATGGAAGTGGAGGTTGATGAGCTTAGGCAATTAATACCATATGTTGAGCCAAATATTTCTATTTGGGATCTTAATCTATTGGCCCTGTATTTAGATTCTCTTCTAAAAATTGATATTCTGCCTGATGATTCGTGTACGGGTTGGGATCCGAATGAAGCAGAGGGCACATTTGAGATCCAATAGATAATTGAGCCCACCTTGGCAGCTTCTAATACCATAGTACCACCTATCCAGTTCAACCAAGATTACCATGACTCTGATGTGCCAGAGTGGAGAGGTCAGCCTAGGCCCATCTGGGCCGCTCCTCCTCCTTCATATCATAAATTGATGACTGCACCAGATAAGTAGGAGATTATGGAGACATGTGGACTCCTTCAGGTGTGATGGGATCCCTCAATTCCATTTGTGGAAGGATTTCAAATAGACCCAACACATGCTTACATTCCACCACTGGCACCACCAGCCCCACCACCACCTCAGCCTCCTAGGCCTCCACATCGGTTTTACTCGAGGAGGCAACGTCATCATTATTACTAAAATCAGGGAATTTTTTCACTCATTCTTATATGTATAATTTTTATTGGATCATAGAGGTCTATGCTTACTTTGAGTTTGGGGGGTCTATAATTATTCGTGAAGCTTGATTTGCCTTTTGGCCTTGTGCTTTTTTTGCCCTCGTCGGGCTTGATGTTTAATGTCTTTTGGCCTTGTGCTTAATTGTTCCCTCACCGGGCTTGATATTTAAATCTTGATTTTGTGCTGAGTTAGTCTTACACGATTCCATTATCTTACTACCTGCGGTTTACAAATGTGCTAAAGGCCTACACCGAGGTTTATTTTTCAAATGATTCATGGATACACATTTAGTAATTGCCTTGTTAACAGTAGTTTAGCAATAAAATCCAAAAGTTTTCTTAATACCACGGTTCTTTTCCAAGGAGTAAATATTTTTTTTTTATTTTTCATGCTTCATTTATTTTCTTTTTCTTTTGTTTTAGTGTCGAACCAGGTTGGTGTTTTCCTGTGATGGATTGAGAGGTGAATTTATCAAGGGAAAATGCCAAGTTTTAGTTTTAATTTGAGTTCGTGGTTTGCTTCTCTCGAAATGGACCCACCAAAAAAATTTCTCGGTAAGAAGTTTTTTTTGAAAAGGAAAGGAAAAAAGAAAAATGAATTTTTGAGAAAAGCATTCTCTTGTCATGACTTGAAAATTCATGATTTGGCTTGATCGATTCACAAATGAGTGTGTAATGAACTCAAAATAGCTTGTCAAAACTCATTTGTCCCAATTGATTTTGAGACTAATGTTGAAAGTTCTTGTGAGGTGATGCCGTGTGTGGTGAGGATATACCTTGATTCTGTGCATGCCTATCATCTAGAACTTGCCCCGAATGTGATTTAAGGCAAAATTCTAGATGTGACCGAGCTTGGAAGATGATCTTAGGCCCTTTTTGAATAACCACTTCATCCAAATGACTTCCCTTGACATCAATCCTAGTAAACCCCTTTTGAGATTGTGACCATTCTTTGGCACGTTGTTTACACCTTGACCTTTTTGAAACCTTTATCTTTGCACCCGTCCTCCCTAATGGCTTGAAAGTGAAACGTAGGCTAAAAGCCTATGTTTGGGGAGGAAAATTAATTGACAACATAGGCAAAAGCCTAAGTTTGGGGGTGTATGTGCATAATGTGGAGAAGAAAAGAAATGCACTTCAAGTGCAAGGTAGCACCTTATATTGAATTGAAAATTTCTTTAAAAGTTCAAATCCAATGAGCAAAAATTAAAAGAAAAGAATTGGTGCTACCAAGTGAAGGTGTTACAAGGAGGTTGAATGATCAATATTGAAGGGAAAAGCGTGGGTTGTGTGAGGGAGAAATAAGGTGAAGTCAAAATTCAAAAATCTGAGCGGTGTTCAAAATGATAAGCAAGAGAGTTAAGGAGGTTTAGTAACTTGAGCCAAATTAATTTCTCACCTTAGCCCTAGCCAACATCGTAACTCGCAACCCCTTAGTGATTCTAATCTTGGCCACTCTACATTAGTGGCGATTTACTTAAAGGGCAAGCCTATGGTTCATCATATGTGCACTTGAACTTCCTTGAGAGAGTGAGAGTCTTTTTGGTTCTCTTCTAATACCTTCTATTATGAATTGCATGATTGAGAGTGGGATTCTCTCTTGTAGTGAGTGGTATCACGCACTCGAATTGAAACATGAAGTCTCTATTTCAATTGAGAGGAATGAATTGGACAAGTTGTTGGCGAATCTCAAGGCAAACCTTGATGGTCCATACCAATGACTTGAGAAACTTAGTATCTTGTTTTGAATAACAAATTCCCTTGATTTTGAATGAGAAATGAAGTCCTTTTGAAAAGGTTATGAAATGATCAATTTCCTTGATAATATGGTGGTTCAAATTGACAAGAGCATTGTAGTTGAGTCTTTTAGTTATTATTTTTCTTAGTTTTTAGAATAGATTAATCTTTTGTGCTTGGATTGAGTTTTAGAGCATAATTCATTCCTTACCTTATGAGTATCTTGCTTGAGGACAAGCAATAGTTCATGTTTGGGGGTTTGATAAGTCGGTAATCTACCAACTTATTGAGCCTCTAATCATGAATTATTGCTATGTTTTGATAAGATTTAGAGGTTCTTATGGCCTTTATTAATGTGAATGCAGGTACTCTTAATCAAAGATAGAAAAAAATGAATTGGACCCAAAGGAGCTCAAAAGGTGTTAGAGTGTGAAGTGATCAATTAAGATGAAGATTTTGCCTTGAGGTGCGGACCTTTTTAGATATGCACAACCCTTGGTGTAGTCCACACCTCCATCCGCATGAATGCTCAGAAGAAGAGATGAATCTGTTAAGGGGGTGCGATGCCCGTGCGGAATGCACAAGGCTTGGTGTGAACCACACCCCACTTCGCATGATCCTGCAAATATGAGCCAAGTCTCTAGTCAACTAAAGTAGAGCTATGCAACATGCACATCATGACGCACAGCTCCCGAGGGGAAATTTTTTTCACTTTTGTATGATGAATTAGGAACATTCTAAAATCCAATTTGGGCATAGTTTTTCTAGAGTTTTTAATATTTTTCAATTTTTGAAGCAAGTTTCTCTCCCAAGGTAAGAAATAGGGTTTCAAAATTCATTCTCTGGATCTTCAACCTTGACTTGTAAATTTGAGTTTGGATATTCGATTCTTACTACAATTAATAATAAGAAATTTGAATTTTCCTATGGGTATACTTTCTTCTTCCTTTAGCATGAGTGGCTAAGTCTCGTTGTCTAGGGATGTGTTGATAATAGATACTTGATAAAAGGTTAAGGGTCTTGTTTATTTGTGTTTATAATTGCTAATATGACATGGGTCGAGTGATTTCACCATATTTTAACTCTAAAATTGGTGGTTGCAAACATTGATTTAATTTACTTGATTGTCCTCTTTCTTGAGAAAGGGGTTCATAATTTCATATGTGAAATTGCTAGTGGGTACTTGGGATTTCACTTAGATTAAGGCTAGAAATAGCTCAATTCACCAGAAACACCCATTTAAGGGTCTAAGCTAGTGATAATGTGACCTCCCCAAGCCTATATTAGTTGGTTTATGCCTAAATAATAATGCTTGAACAAGGATCGTTGGATAAATGATTCTGTGATCAAGAGATTAACAATCATGCCTAAAACCAATGCTACCAATGTTATTTAGTAATAATTTATGCAATTGAGAAAGTAACTTGACCCGTGTTCGAGTCCTATCGGAAGCATATCCCTAGTCATCCTCTCTCTTGCTTACACCTCACATTTATTTTATTATTTGGTTTGGAATTGAATTATGACAGATTCCTAATTCCCCCTTTTTTACATTATTTATTTTTTGGACAATCTACTCTCGTTGGGAGATCCTTTCTACAATATCATTGGCTACGCTACCATTCCTTGTGAGATTGACCCAAACTTCCGTCAGGTAATATAATTTTTTTTTTGCTTAACGGTCGCCGCTACCTCCATCTTGGAGAGTACATTTGAGCATTTATCAAAAACCTTATCGGTGCTTTAGGCGTTGGAGGTAGAAGCAATTTTTTATTTTAAATTTGTTGAAAAGTGAAAAACACTACCTTATTTCATCAGAGAAAACTACAATAATTTCATCGGAGAAACCTGCACAAAAACCTTATCAGTGCTTTGAGCATCATAGGTAGAAGCTATTTCTGATTTTCTTAGTGCCTTCTAGAACTTGTGGGAATATGTATATTGATTTTTGCCTTTATTGGCGCTCTCTAATTTGAGTGTACTATTTTTTTATTTTTAAAATTTTGGAGGGAATATTATTATTTTAGTTAAATTTTTATGAAAACCAAATAAGTGTGTTGTTTTTAGAAGTGTAAAATAGTACATTTTAAAAGTGTAGTCATATGTGTAATTTGGTGTTGTCAACTATACCATCATTTGGCGACACTTATAATGTGTAGCCTATACCACTAAAAAGCACATTTTATAAGCATTGCCAATATTATCATGGCCACAAGCTAAAAACTAAGTCTACATTTTAAAAGCATATGCAAATGTTTTAGGCAACACATTACAAGTATTGTCCAGATTTAGTGTGTCCTTAGGTCTAAAATGTTGTACTGGTTTTCGTTAGGTCAAATTAGGTGGTTCTCAGTCCCAAGGCAGGAGATTCTCTGTTAGAGGGCATTGTTATCCCTCTCAGTCTAGCAGGCATGTTCAGGAAACACCACAGTGTTAAGATGGCGGTTATTTAGGTCGTGTTGGGCAGAGCAACTAGGATTTAGGTCAGACTTCTCTAGGTTTGCATTTTGAGTATTCAGGCCATGGTGGCCAGCCTGGTTCAACATGATCTTCTCATCGGATGTTGTCATACAGAGAGTGCTACATGTCTGGTGAGCTGGAGAACTTTGATAGGGATTGCCCTAGGCTCAAGAAGGTTAGGCAACAAAGTTGGTGGGTTTAGGCCCTCAAGGCTCTAGTACTACCGGTTGGTGCGCACAGTAGTAGGGGTGGTCCCTAGAGTTCTAGAGGTGATTATCATCTAGGCATATCAGGTGGTTGTGTCCCTAGAGTTCTTTCTTTCATCAACCTTTTGGTCATATCAAGCAATTCAAAAGATTTTCACTAGGTGTTACCCCCAAACTTAATCTCAAAAGCTCATTTAAGACTTCATTGTGCATACCTCCAAACTTAGGCTTTTTACTACATCAATTACCCCATAATTTCATTTCTTTTCCCCCAAACTTAGGTGTTTAGCCTACCTCTTACTTCTCTATGAATTCAGGGAAGTTGGGTTCCAAAAGAGATATTTCAAAAAAGGAAAGGTGTGTAACATGGTTACCAAAGAAAAAGGTCAAAGGCTCAAAATAGGTTGACTAGGATTAATGTAAGGGAAGGGATTTTTGGTAAAGTGACAGTTCAACGAGGGCCTAAGGTTATCTTCCAAGCTAAGCAACATCTAGAATTTCTCCTTTAATCATAACTAGGGAAAGTTCTAGACTACATGCATACACAAGAACACACGAAGAACTTACCACACAAGGAATCATAAACACTCAAGGTTATAAGTTATTCTCAAACCCAATTAAAATGAATGACTCTTGACAAGCTATTCTGAATTTTAAATAATTCATATGTGAATCAAAGAGCCAAATAATGAATTTAAAGATCATGAAAAGGAGAATGCTTGAATTCTTTTCCCCTCTTTCCTCAATTTCAAATCATTTGACAAGAAATTCTTTTGGTGGTTCCACTTAGGACAAGTGCGACATGGACACGATACACACTATGAATGACATTTTACCTTAAGAAAGTCTCCACTCAATCTATCATAGTAAATTACCACCTGATTTGGCAATAAAAAAAGAAAAAATAAAGAAAATCCTCTTTGGAAAAGAACCATGGGATAAAGAAAACCCTCAGAGTTTATTATAACTACTATTAATAAAGGCATGTGTTCAAACTATGCGTGAAAATGATCCAGGTGAGGGCATTAAGCATGATTTTTGCAAGTTGTGCGAGTAATAGGATAATCAACGTGTGAAATCAACCCGGAAAATTCATACACTCACATTCAAGCATAACAAAAATCAAGCCTCACGAGGGCACAATAACATATTATAAGGAAAACAAACCCAACAAGGGCAAAAAAAATATCATCCATAAAATACAACCCAAGCCTGACAAGGGTAATCAAAATGTATTAAAATATTAACAAACTCAACAGAGGCATCAAATGTATCAAAACAAAACATACACCCACCCCGAACTAAAACATGCATTATCCCTAATGCACAATAGTAGAAAGAGAGTATGGAATGGGTGCAAAGACTCCCTGATGAGCACTAGGCATTTGAATCCCTATCCTACAAAAGCTGACTATCTGTGGTGGCATGACCAGTGCGAGACTCATCAAATGGGGCTCTCACACCTTGAAGCTAGGCATCATCAGTAATGCTGTGATCACGAGGCAACTGAAGAGGTTCATGAAGTGACAAGATCTCCTATCAATCTGGGAGCTCAAACTAGTACTGGCTCTAGAGGCATTCTCCTCCTCCTTAGATACCCACAAGGTATAAGATATTTGCTGAGTATAGGTAAGGTTTTGGGTTGCCTCAAAACCAGCCTAACCTTCCACTAGTATCTCTTTTATCTCTGAACTACCTGTAGCCCTAGCATCACCAAGTAGATAATCTATAAGACCAGTCCCTCCATGAGATTCCTCTAAAGCAACATCTAGGAAGCTTAGATCGGTACCACATGTGTAGCATCCATTTTCATCTTATCCATATCATTACATATTGAAGCTACAGATCCCTCAATAGTGTCAACTTGGGCACACAATTTACTCATACTATCAAGGACCAATTCTAGAGTTGCTTTGATCACCCTTTGAATATAATTAGGGATGTCATTGGCTATCTTGCTCAATTGGGAGTTATTTTTGTGAGTCATGTCAGTAAGATTTAGGAGTCCACTACTCGAAGGAGGCTATGAAGTGGAGGGGGCCTAGAAGGCATTGGCTCCGCTGGGGAATTTCCTGACACTATGAGAGTCAAAACATTAGGTCTTGCCTGTGTGGTAGAATCATCAAGAGTATCAACAGCTATACCCAAATCCTCTTAACCAACAATAGTACTCTCCAAAGTACCCAAACCTTGAGCAATCTTTCTCTTTTAAACCTTGGGAGCATCCTCGTCTTGCTTCTAGACTACATCAATAACTCCATCATCAAAAACTATTTTATCCAAAGGCTTGAAGTAAGGAGTATCGATACGAGCACAAAATAAGGAGATGAGAACAGGGAAAGGCATGGGTGTGGCCTTTTGTCTGGCTCTCTTCTCTAATTGCACAACCATGATCTCTCCAAAATTTATGTAGATCCTCTCTATTAGGTAGACAAGCATCACAACTGTATTAATGGATACTTGATTATTATTCTTGAAGGTCATGATCCTTAAGCAAACCAGGTTAAGCCACAACTTGGCTTTAAATTTGAGGTCCTGCCAAACTATCTCACCTCCTGTCGTTGCCCAAAGAGGCGAACCCTCAGTAATAACACCATCCACCTAAGTATATTAACTGTCTTTTGTAGCTATCTTCTGATCATATTCAATTCCTGAAGGGATTGGGTCATCCCAATAAATAGTGTTGATAGCCACCAGGGGTGAAGTCTATCTCTTTACCCTACACCAAAATAGACACTAGGCAAGGGAAACTATCTACTAGCCCTTTGTGCTTCAAGGAATCTATCCTTGTCTGATATAGAGCATAAAAATTTTGCACTAATTTTGGGAAGTATGGCCCTAGTGTATCAACAAAGGGTGCCCAATCATACTCATCGAATTGCCTCATCATGTTTGGGAAGTCATTTTTCAAGCCTGCCAAGTTGAAGCTTTGTTTATCTGTGAACACACTTCTCTCATAGAAATTGAGATAGTAAGGCTTTATACCCTCAAGACAAAAATGAATCTGCTCCTCATCAATCATGGGGATGGGAGGAACCTCCATAGCTTTGGCTTTGCTCTTAGACTTGCTTTTGTCCTTGGGTGTATCCTTGCAAGCATTTATGGCAAGGTGGGTCTTGTTTGAAGATATTTCTAGAAAAATAATGTGAGTAACCAAGAAAATAAAAAAAAACAAATTTGTTTTTGTATTTTTGAGTTTATGCAGTAGAAAACAAGATTAGAGAAGAAACGAAATACAATAAAAGGCAATGCAAAAAGAAAGGAATAGTTGTAGCTATCTGCTCAACATTTTCTCCATACATGGGCACTTGTGGCTTGCAAATGAGGCACAAATGCTGGCAGTGATGCTGGAATTTCTAGGAGCACTTGCGATATACTTGTGTGCCAAAAATAAAGACTTGTGGGTTGCAAGTGCCACACAAATGGCTAGGTAGTGAAGGTCAACCTTCTGCCTAGGCTCTGCATTACACTTACATTCAAAAAATGGGATCACTGTCTTATTTCTCCTTCACCTAAACTATAAAAGAAGATTCTAACCCATCAGAACTATCACACCACCATATGCTGAGTCTATAATATGGACCCCTAAACGAGCAAGCCTATGAACATCCTTAGCCAATTACTTCTTTTCTTCCTCAACCTGTCACGCACTACTCATAGATATTCTGTTAAGCACATAGATCACTATATTCGCCTTAACCAGATAGTAAAGTACACTCATGTCATAGTCCTTAACAAGTTCAAGCCACCTCCTCTGATAAAGATTTAACTCCTTCTGAATGAACATATACTGAAGGCTCTTATGATCGAATAGCATATGCACATAGACACCAAAAAAGTAGTGTCTCTAGCAGAAGTCAGGCAGATAAAGAGAGAGGGAGAGTAAGAGGGAAAGAATAGGAAATTTTGACTACTCTAAGTAGAAGTCGGGTGGTGGAAATCACTCTCAGTTTTAGCAGAGGTTTTTAGCTCTAGCTCTTTTATCAGCTAGTGCTCCATCTCTTAGACCTTGACAACACTAGAGAAATGGGGCATCAGGCTCTAAGACTCAGGGTAGTGTTTTAGGTAACCGCACTTTTTTAGCATGCCCTAAGTGTGGTAAAAATCATATAGCTGAGTGTCTTGCTAGCAAAGAGGGGTGTTTTAGGTGTGATAAGCTTGGCCACATGTTGAAAGAGTGACCTTCAGCTAAGCAGGGACAAGGTTGTAATCAAGCTCAGTCCACTACTTCAGCTGCTCCAGTTTGGCGCACAACTCAGCAAGGTACTGCTACTGGTACATGCATAGGTCAATGTCAAAACTATCTCTATGCCATGTCATCCCATCAGGATCAGGAGAGTTCCCTAGACATAATCACTGGTATGTTACGAGTCTTCTCTCTTGATGTTTATGCTTTACTAGACCCAAGAACTTCATTATCTTTTGTAACTCCCTATCTTGCATGTAAATTCAGAGTCAGTCCTGAAAAACTTCTAGAGCACTTCTTAGTCTTCACCTGAGTCAGTGAGTCAGTCTTAGCTACAAGAGTATACAGAAATTGCCTAGTCTTAGTCCTCCATAGAGTCACCTCAACAGACTTAGTAGAGTTAGATATGACCAATTTTGACATCATTCTTGGCATGGATTAGCTACATGATTATTATGCCTCTGTCGATTACAGAACTAGAGTCGTAAGATTTCAATTTCCAAATGAGCCTGTATTAGAGTGGTGGGGTAGTCCTTCAATGTTAAAGGGTCATTTCATATCTTATCTTAAGGCAAGAAAGATGATCTCAAAAAGGTACATCTATCACATAGTTTGGGTTAAGGATTCAGAGTCCTAGACCCCATATCCCAAGTCAGGTCTAGTAGTTAGTGAATTCCCAGAAGTGTTTCCTGAAGATCTACCTGGAGTTCCTCCCAAATGGGAGAGTGACTTTGGGATAGACTTTCTTCCAGATATGCAGACCATATCCATTCCTCCTTGATCTTAAGGAGTTGAAAAAACTCTTAGAAAAAGGTTTCATCACACCCAGCATCTCTCCATAGGGTGCTTCAGTTTTTTTTGTGCGTAAGAAAGATGGTTCACTCAGAATATGTAAATTACCATCAGTTAAACAAGGTCACAATCAAGAATAAATACCCATTCTTAGGATTGTTGACTTGTTTTGAGAAGTTTCAGGTTGCCAATTACTTCTCTAAGATTGACCTCAGATATGGTTATCATTAGCTAAGAGTTAGAGAATGTGACATTTCAAAGAAGGCCTTTAGAACTTGATATGGTCACTGTGAATTTATGGTTATGTCTTTTGGACTAACGAATGCTCCTGCAGCTTTTATGGACTTGATGAACAGGGTATTCAAATAGTACTTGTATATTTTCACCATTGTCTTCATAGATGACATCCTTGTTTATTCTCGGAGTGAGGAGGAGCATGCAAACCATTTGAGAGTTGTGTTGCAAAGTCTCAAGGATCGCCAGTTATTTTCTAAGTTCAACAAGTGTGAATTTTGATTACAGTCAGTTTCTTTTCAGAGTCATGTGGTGTCAAAGGAGGGAATTCGAATAGATTCATAGGAAGTAGAAGCAGTAAATAACTGGCCTAGACCCACTTTATCAATAGACATTAGGAGCTTATTAGGTTTGGTTTGGTACAACAGGAGATTGTTGAGGGGTTTTCATCCATAGAGGCCCCGTTGACCAGGTTAACTCAGAAAAAGGTTACGTTTCAGTGGTCAGATGAGTATGAAAAGAACTTCTAGGAATTGAAGACTAGGTTGACCACAACGCCATTTTTGACTTTACAAGAGGGTTCAGATGGTTTTGTTATGTATTGTGATGCATCTAGAGTTGGCTTAGGTTGTGCTCTGATAAAGCATGGTAAGTTCATTGCCTATGACTCTAGAAAACTTAAGGTTCATGAGAAGAACTACCCAACTAAGGATCTTGAGCTTGCAACAATTGTTTTTACCTTAAATATTTGTAGACCCTACTTGTATTGTGTCCATGTGGATGTGTTTACCGACAATAAGAGACTCAAATATATGTTCAATCAGAAGGAGTTAAATCTTCATCAGAGGAGGTGGCTTAAACTTCATAAGGACTACAACATGAGTGGGCTTACCATCCGCGTATGGCTAATGCGCTTAGTAGATTATCTATGAATAGTGTGTCACAAGTTAAGGAAGAAAAGAAGGAATTGGCTAAGAATGTTCATAGGCTTTCTCATTTAGCGGTTCTCCTTACAGACTCAGCGGATGGTGGTGTGATAGTTTAGAATATTCTTCAGTAGTTGAGGTGAAGGAGAAACAAGAAAGTGATCCCATCTTACATCAGATGAAGGGTGAAGTCCATCAATAGAGAGTAGAGGTTTTCTCCCAAGGGGGAGACGGTGTACTTCATTACTAGGGTTGGCTATGTGTTCCTAATATGGATAAGTTGAGGCAGTGGATTTTGATAGAGGCTCACAACTCTAGATAATCTATCCATCTCGGTGCCACCAAGATGTACCGTGACTTAAGGGGACAATCTATTGGTGGAATGGCATGAAGAGGGACATTGCAAATTTTGTGGCTAAGTGTCCAAACTGCCAATAGGTAAAGGAGAACATCGTAGACTGAGAGGTATGAATTAGGATATTAACATTCCTACATGGAAGTGGGAAGTGATCAATATGGATTTCGTTACAGGTTGACTGCATACTCGCAGACAACATAATTCTATTTGAGTGATAGTAGACAGGATGACTAAGTCAACCCACTTTTTGGCTGTTAAGACTACTGATTCAATAGAGGATTATGCCAGACTCTACATCAGTGAGATAGTCAAATTGCATAGGGTTCCCTTATCAACCATCTCATATAGGGGAACTCAGTTTACATCTTAATTATAGAAGTCATTTCAGAAGGTTCTTAGTACTAAGGTTAATCTCAGCACGACATTTCATTCACAGACAGATAGCAAAGCAGCGCGTACCATCCAGACCTTAGAGGATATGTTAAGAGATTGTATCGTCGATTTCAATGGTAATTGGTATGATCACTTACCTCTTATAGAGTTTGCCTATAATAACAACTTCCATTCTAGCATTCAAATAGCTCTATATGAGGCACTTTATAGGTGGAGGTGTAGATCACCTGTAGGCTAGTTTGAGGTATGCGAAGTAGCACTGATAGGGCCATATTCATTTCATGAGACTATGGAGAAAGTTTAGCTCATTAGGGAGAGATTAAGGGACGCTCAGTGTCATCAGAAATCCTATGCAAATGTGAGGAAAAGAGACTTAGAGTTTGAGGTTGAAGATTTGGTGTGTCGAAAAGTTACACCTATGAATGGGGTGATAAAATTTTCTAAGAAAGGGAAGCTTAGTCCCTTCTATGTAGGTCCTTATAGTTTTCTGAGGAGAGTGGGCAAGGTGGCTTATGAGTTAGAGTTGCCTGTAGACTTAACATCAGTGCACCGAGTATTTCATGTATCCTTGTTGAAGAAGTGCATTGGTGATCAAGCTTTAGTTGTGCCATAAGAGAATGTGGGTATGAAGGACAATCTCTCTTACAAAGAGGTCCCAGTTTAGATTCTTGACTGTCAGGTTCATAGGTTGACAAATAAGGAAGTCACTTTGGTGAAAGTTCTTTGGAAGAACCAGTAAAATAAGGGAGCTAATTGGGAAGCAGAAACAACTATGATGGCCAAGTACCCTCATCTCTTTCCTTCTAATTTAGCTCCGTCTTGAGGTAACAGTTTTGTCATGCCCCGAGGCTACCCCCTGGACATAACACGGTGCTTAGTGTCACAAGTGACCCCATACTAATCTATAGCCTGGCATATCTAGATAATTTTTGATAAAAATTCAACTGTGCGGAAAACTGAAGCATTTAAATATGTGAGATGGGGAAGAAACCCAAACATGTCTGAATATATATATATATAGATAGATATATGAAAACGTGTTAAGTCTGAAAGTAATATGAAATACTTAAAAGTTGATTCTAGACTATGTCCGAAAACCTCTAACTGAAGTGAGTTGCTGGGATAAGCCCCCAGCTAACTCCAAGAGTCTGAAACTGAAGTAGCAATACTGAAATAATTGAATCTAACTATCGTCCTTGATTCTATGAGGACTCACCATTGGGCTGCTGAAAAATAACTGGAAGTTAAGCTAAGCGCGGTCTGGATGCTGAGTGCCTGAACCTACAAAATATGTGTCAGTACTTCGGATGTACGGAGCATGTAGGATATATAACCAAAACGATAAGACATGAATACTGATAGAGAAGTATATACTGAAACATGAACTGAAGAATAACTGTATGCAATGACCAAGTTACTGAACATGAATATCATAACATGCTGATCTGAACTGAATAACTGAATACACGGTCAATGCAATTCTTAGTCTGACTGTGGGAGCTGCTATTAACCGATATACCCCAAGATGAGCTGGCTTTGGGGCCAACCTATAACCCTTGATGGAAGGGTATTCATACCTTGCCAAGGGTACAAGATAATCTGACATGGATCCACTAAACTGATGTCCACTAGGGACAAGGGTAACCAGCCTAAAGTTGGCAGCTGACCCCTTCCTGACCTACAGTGGCACTGTAGTTCTAGGACTCAGGGACTGCTACAAAAGGTCTCAGCCTAAAACTGTCAGCAAAGCCTTCATACCTTTGTCCGCTCAGTACTAAGCCTACTCCCAACTGAATGTATAAGCAATAAATGAAACTAAAGTGCTGGATAGCTCAAATATTGATAACCATCTGAGAATGTAATAATAATACTGAAACTGATAAATTCTAATCCTGAAGCATAATTGACTGAATTCTCTGATTAGAACGTATAGATCATGAGTACTGAAATCAACACATGCTAGGGTTACTGAGTTCTGTACATATAGTTATCCTAGAGTCCCAACAAAACATGTAAACAATATCATGCAAGCAATAGAATTTGAATTGCAGTGATTTGATGAAAATTAGGAACCCTAGGTCTGAAGAACTAGTTGAAAAATGGAGAACTAAACTGATTCTAGGGACTCAATGGGTGAAAGGAACCCACTAATGAAATCCCACATACCTAGAAGAAGATTGTACGGTTGAACCTTTGTATTTAGGGCTGAGCTTGAAGAAAACCCTCTTTGCTTGTTCTTGAGAGGAAATGTTTTTTTCTGATAGAATTTTGCTAAGTGTCGATTTAGTTTAGGAGTTATGAGGGAAAAAGCATAAAAACCCTTTAATTACTCCCAAAACAACTTAGGATCGAGTTAAAAGAATTAGGAAAAGATCATAATGCCCCCAACTTAAAACAGAATTTGCAAAAAATCCCTCGTTGGACGGGCCGCCTGATGGGAATCGGACCTGAGATGACCCGTCGGTCAGGGCATCGGAATAGGGCAGACTAGGCTGGCCCTATGGAAAGTCCCCATGATGGTTCCCACACCCAGTCGCATCCACAATGACCGTGCTAATAGCCCATCGAGGCTAAGGAGACTTGGGATGGGGCACTGACAGTTTTCCACGTGCTCCCCCACGGCCTGTCAAACCTACAATGCCCATGGGGACCCCTATCTGGCTGGAGTTGGCTGACAGAGCCTTTGGGATCCTTCCATAGGGACCCTGATGGTCTATCATGTCCACGATGCCCGTGGGTCATCTCGTGGAGCTTGACTAACAGATGAAATTTTTCTGAGTTTTGGGTTTTATATGCTGGTTTGAATTCTGGGGTGTTACAATATCCCCCTCTTGGGATCATTCATCCTCGAATGAAGACTAACTGAGATGAGTTTTGAGGGAAAGAGCTTCAATCCCTACTAACTAAATACTAGTTCTAAGTACATGAAAGCATACTGAAAATACTTGAATAACTAGGAAAACATGATTTCGAGACTGACATGCATAAGAGGAAACTGAGGGACTGGAGAGGAGCTATTACTTCAAGCTGAAACTGGGTCAAAAGGAAAGAGGTGAGGATACTTTGCCATCATGGCTACTTCTGCTTCCCAAGTAGCTCCCTCAACTGACTTGTTCCTCCATAAAATTTTCACCCAAGCAACTTTCGTATTGCTCAAGCTATGAACCTAACGGTCAAAAATATCAACTGGAACCTCCTCATAGGTGAGGCTATCCTTCACAACCACACTTTCTAAGGGAACAATCGATGTCGGATCACCAACACACTTCTTCAATAATGAAATATGGAAAACTGGGTGCACCATTGCTAATTCTACTAGCTACTCTAACTCATAAGCCACATTACCAATCCTTTTCAATAGTTTTTAAGGACCTATATATCTGGGACTGAGCTTCCCTTTCTTTCAAAATATCATCACACCCTTCATGGTTGACACCTTCTGGAAGACCCAATCATCGATCTCAAACTCTAAGTCCCTTCTTCTCACTTCTGCATAGGACTTCTGACGACTCTGAGCTATCTTTAGCCTCTCTCTAATAAGCTGAACTCTATCCATAGCCTCATGAATCGAATCCAGCCCAATCAAGGCTTCTTCACCTACTTCAAACCAACAAACCAGTGACCTGCATCTATGCCCATAAAGTGCCTCATATGGGGACATCTGGATACTGGAATGGAAGTTGTTATTATAAGAGAACTCTATGTGAGGTAGGTGATCATCCCAACTACCCTTGAAATTGATCATGCAAGCTCTCAACATGTCCTCTAAGGTCTAAATGGTGCACTCTTCCTGACCATTCATCTGCAGATAAAATGTTGTGCTGAGATTTACCTGAGTACCAAGACCTTTTTGAAAAGACTTCTAGAAGTGAGATGCAGACTAAGGACCCCTATTTGAGATGATAGACAAGGGAACTCCATGTAATCTGACTATCTTACTGTTGTAGAGTCTGGCATACTCCTCTGCTGAATCTGTAGACTTAACTGCTATCAAATGGGCTGATTTGTTCATTCGGTCCATAATCACCCAAATGGAGTTGTGCTATCTACGAGTACGAGGTAAACTCGTAATGAAATCCATGTTGATCACTTGCCACTTCCAAGTAGGAATGCTAATATCTTGAGTCACACCTCCTAGTTTTTGATGTTCTACCTTGACCTGATGACAATTGGGACACTTTGCTACAAAATCTGCAATATCCCTTTTCATGTCGTTCTGCCAATAGACTTCTCATAGATCACGGTACATCTTAGTGGCACCAAGATGAATGGAACATCTAGAACTATGGGCTTCTGTGAGGATCTGCTGTCTTAACTCACCCACGTTAGGAACACATAAACTACCTTGGTAACGAAGCACACCATCCCATCCTTGGGAGAAGAACTCTACCCTTTGCTGATGAACTGTACCTTTCAACTTGAGCAATATGGGATCACTGTCTTTCTTCTCTTTCACTTCAGCTACCAATGAAGATTATGACCCATTCTAGACTATCACACCACCATCTGTCGTGTCCATGAGGCAAACTCCTAAGCGAGCAAGCCTATGAACATCCTTTACTAATTCCTTCTTCTCTTCCTCGACATGTGACACACTACCCATTGATAGTCTGCTGAGGGCATCAGCCACTACATTGGCCTTACCCGGATGGTAGAGAACATTCATATCATAGTCTTTGAGGAACTCAAGCCACCTTCTCTAATAAAGATTCAACTCTTTCTGGGTGAACACATATTGAAGGCTTTTATGATCTGTGAAGACATCTACATGGACACCATACAAATAATGCCTCCAAATCTTTAGGGAAAACACAACTAGTACAAGCTCAAGGTCATGAGTCAGGTAGTTCTTCTCATGAATCTTAAGTTGTTTGGAGGCATATACTATGACCTTACCCTGCTGCATCAAAACACAACCCAGGCCGACCCTGGATGTATCACAATAAACCACAAAGCCAACTGAACACTCTGGTAGAGTCAAAACGAGAGTTGTAGTCAACCTGGTCTTCAATTCTAGGAAGCTTTTCTCATACTCATCTGACCACTAGAACTCGACCTTTTTCTGAGTCAACTTGGTCAATGGGGAAGCTATGGTCGAAAATCCTTCAACAAATCTCCGATAGTAACTAACCAAACCCAAGAAACTCCTGATGTCTATCAGAGAGGTGGGCCTGGTCCAGTTCTTCACTGCCTTAATCTTCTGACAATTGACCCGGATTCCCTCACTAGACACCACATGACCAAGGAAAGAAACAAATTTATACCAGAATTCACACTTACTGAACTTGGTGAACAACTGGCGATCCTTGAGAGTCTGCAATACCACTCTCAAATGGTTTGCATGCTCTTCCTCGCTCTGAGAATATATGAGTATATCATCGATGAAGACAATGATGAACAAGCTTATATACTGCTTGAACACTTGATTCATCAGATCCATGATGGTTGCAGGAGCATTCGTTAGTCCAAAATACATAACTACAAATTCATATTGACCATATCAAGTCTTGAAGGTTGTCTTTAGGATATCACTATCTCTAACTTTTGAGCTGATTATAACCAGATCTGAGGTCTATCTCAGAGAAGCAACTAGCACCGTGAAGTTGGTTGAACAAGTCATCAATCCTGGGGATGGGATATTTATTCCTGATTGTGACTTTTTTCAACTGATGGTAGTTGATGCACATCCTGAGCGAACCATCTTTCTTACGCATGAAGAGAACTAGAGCACCCCATGGAGAGATGTTGGGTCTGATGAAGCCCTTAACTAGAAGGTTTTTCAACTATTACTTCAATTCCTTAAGCTCAGTTGGAGCCATTCTATAAGGAGGAATCAAAATAGGTTGGCTATCTGTAAGGAGATCTATTCTGAAGTTGATTTCCCTTTCGGGAGAAACTCTAGGAAAATCTTCTGGAAACACTTCTCGGAATTCATTCACCACTGGTACTGACTCGTGAGTTTGGGTTTCAAAGTTGGAATCCTTAACCCGAGCAAGATGATAGATATACTCTTTGGAAATCATTTTTATGGCCTTAAGGTAAGAGGTGAATCGACCTACAGGCACTGAGGTACTACCCTTCTATTCTAAGACTGGCTCATTTGGAAACTGAAATCGAATAATCCTAGTTCTTCAATAAACTAAGGCATAACACGAATGTAACCAATCCATGCCTAGAATAATATCGAAGTCAGTTATTTCTAACTCTACGAGATCGGCTGAGGTGAATTTCTGGGAAACAATGACAGGGCAATTTCAGTATACTTGTCTAGCTATAACAGGGTCACCAACTGGAGTAGAGACTGAGAAGGATTCTGGGAGAATTTTGGGAATGACACTAAAATTTACTATTGTATAAGGATTTACAAAGGAAAGTGTAGCCCCTGGATCTAACAATGCATAAACATCAAAACAGAACACTTGTAACGTACCCGTGACCACATCAGGAGAATCCTCCTGGGCCTGTTGAGTCTGAAGGGCATACAAACTATTTTGATGCTAACCACCACCTGTACCAGATGAGGCACCTTGCTAAGTGGGGAAAACCACTGAAGCTGATTTAGAACTGGCTTTGTTCTATGAGCGAACATCCTTGACCTTCTGAGAAGTTGCTCGACAATCTCTCATCCTGTGGCCTGACTTGCCACACCCAATGAAATTTCCACTACCTGCCATGCACACACCCTGGTGGTTTCTACCATACTTCTTACACACTTGATGAGTGTGCCAGCTAGTAACTGTACCTTAGGACTTAGAGCCTGGCGCTCTATCCCATTGATCCTGTCTAAACTTAGGCACTGGGGCACTAGCAGAAGATAGAGTTGGAGCTGAAGATTTCTGATGAAACTGAGAGTTGTTACCACCCTCTGACCTCTACTGAGAGTAGTTGAAGTCACCTGTCCTAGCTCTCTTACTCTCTCCTCCCCTTTCTTTGAGTTTCTCTTCCTCGATTTTCTGGGAATAAGTAACCAACTTGGAAAAATCCATCTCCTTAACCATCATAGCCGTCTTGCACTCCTTGACCACATCATCAGACACACAAGATATGAACTTACTCATACGGGCCATGGCGTCAGCTACTACTGTCAGAGCATACTTAGATAATTGAGTATACTTGAGTGTGTACTCCTTCACACTCATATCATTTTACCTCAAGTTGATGAACTCTTGCACCTTGGCTTCACTGAGCTCAAGTGGGAAGAATCTGTCTAGAAAAGCTGTCTTAAAGTGGTTCCAATCCACTGGGTCTGCATTACCACAATGGGATTCCTTCCACTGCTGATACTAAGTATAGGACACTCCCTTCATCTAGTAGGTGGCTAAATCTGCACTCTCATCTGGAGTGACACCCATAATATTTGTTACGTTTTGGATGTCATCAAGAAACTCTTGTGGATCCTCTTCTAACTTGGACCCATGAAATTCTGGAGGGTTTGTCCAAGTGAACTCCTGGATTCTAGCTGCAGCATTGTTAGTCTGAGGTAGATGTGGTGCCACATCTTCCTGATTGACCTGAGCGGACATGGCCCGAGAAAGCACCTAGAAAGTATCCCTCAATTTAGCATGAGTAACTTGCTCATTCAGAGGGTCTGTTAGAGTTGCTGGTGCTAGTTGATTCCTGACATTGGTTCTTTTGGGAGGCATTTTCTGTAACGCATAGAGCATGAGTTAGAAGGAGAAAATAGAGTTCATACTCCATTGACTGAGCTGGGAAAGAAAGAATGAAAGTTTTTCCTAATGACATCTCATAGCTTCTTCCCCATAAGTGTGGCATGCTTCACACCCTTGAAGAAGACTGTACTTGACGCGGCTTTCAGACACCCTAGGACACATAAAGTTGATACCCTGATACCAAGTTTGTCACACCCCGAGGCTACCATCTAGACGTAACATGGTGCTTAGTGTCACAAGTGACCCCAAGCTAACTTATGGCCTGGCATGTCTAGATAATTTCTGATAAAACTTCAAATGTGCGGAAAACTAAAGCATTTAAATACGTGAGATGGGGAAGAAACCCAAACATGTCTTAATATATATATAGATATATGAAAATTTGTTAAGTCTGAAAGTAATCTAAAATACTCAAAAGTTGATTCTAGTATATGTCCGTAAGCCTCTAACTGAAGTGAGTTGCTGGGACAAGACCCCAGCTAACACTAAAATTTTGAAACTGAAGTAGCAATACTAAAATAATCAAATCTAAATATCATCCTCAGATCTATGAGGACTTACCACTAGGCTGCTGAGTAAGAACTGGAAGTCAATCTAAGCGTGGTCTAGATGCTGAGCGGTTGAACCTACATCATGAAATGATGAAGCATAAAATATGCATCAGTACTTTGGATGTACAAAGCATGCAGGATATATAACCAAAGCGGTAAGACATGCATACTGATAGAGAAGTATATATTGAAACATGAATTGAAGAATAACTATATGCAATGACAAAGTAACTGTAACACCCCAGAAATCGATCCACCTTTTAAACTCAGAAAACTTGCTGAATTTTTGAACTCCCAGGGATCACGAGTAAAGTCCACGAGTCGTGGAAAGTTCCACGAGTCATGGAAAGTTCCAGCCCTGTAGACCACCCTCAAATTTGATAACCACGGGTCAGTCTCACGGTTCGTGGAAGCTTTCACGGGTCGTGGAACCAACCCGTGGAACTCAGACAGAGAGTAGTCATTTTCCCTGAAACCACGAATTGGTTCCATGACTCGTAGAAGTTTCTACGGGTCATCCTGTAGAGTCGTAGGAACTCATCTCTAGTCTGAAACTTTGGCTCAGGAACCACGAATCCAGTCCACGAGCCGTGGTTAGTTCTACGGTCCGTGGAACTTGAAGTCGAGTTTTAAATCAGCTTTTTCTTAATTAAGTCCCAAGGGTATTTCATCCATTTCCCACCCTTTTAACTCCAAAGTGAGGTTGTTTTGACCATTTTAACATGAATTCTAAAGCTATTAGCCTAAGTCCCTCCTCATTACCTCATTCATCTCCCAAAAAGGAAAAGAACTCTCTCAAGCTCAAGGTCTCAAGCTCCAAGTCAAAGTCTCCTAATCTTTTCAATTTCAAGTGGGTTAACTCCAATCAAGGTATGTGGGTATTTAACAATGGGTTCCTTCCACCCTTGTGCCCAAAGCCCGAAATTTCAATTTATGATTTCATAAACTTACAAATTAAGGTTCTTACCCAATTCTTATAGGTTTTGCTATAAATTACCTTCTCATGATTTTATTATAAAATTTCATCAAATTGTATGATTTTGCATGGGTTTTTACATATGAGTTCCTATTTCATGAGTTGAAGGTCAATTATGGTAAATCCTACATGCATGAGTTAATTTAAGCAAATTGAGGAAAATTATAGCATGATTTTCATGAATTTCAAGCAAGTGAATGCCTAGTTCCTATGTTTTATGATAGTATATGTTATTATGAAATTGAACTAAGGCCATTCAAGTTTTGAAGTTATGAATTATTATGCAATGCAAGACACCCGATGTGCCATCAATGCTCATGAATCATTTTCTAAACCAAGATTCGTGAGTAGTATGAAGATCCGGGGTATGAATATGTTTATAAACAAGCTTGACATCTAGATATGTCACATGAATGTGAGCTTATGTTATATGTTTTTGGAGTAGTATTTAGCACCGAGCGATGAGGGTTCTAGATAACCCAAGTCCAAAACTATGTTGCCACCGTAGGTTGCCCTCCGTGGCTGATGACAAGATCCTTATGAACATGGTTCTAACTTTGTCCAGTTATGACAACCTTTTTCAGTGTGGGTGCATGACACTGGACTCCATGTAGCTCAGCATGGTTTATGTAGGTTAAGAGAAACTACCACATGATTATTTTCATGCTATGAAGTTATACGATATCATAATTTGAATTTTAACTGTTCTTTATGTTTTATGTCATATATCTTGATAATCCTCTTATGTTATTTCTTTATGAAAAGGTTCACCTTAAGCATGTTTTAAGAATGTTTTTATCATAATCATGCATCTCACATTTACTCGGTACATCCTATAGTACTGATGCATATTTTGAGTTGCATTTTCTTGATGATGCAGATTCAAGTGTTTCCCATCAGGCTCATGGCTAGACGAAGCTGGATATTTAGTCAGTGTTGGTGAGTCCTCATTGTTAAAGGTCTTGTTATGACTCTAGTTTGTTTAGACTACTTATGTTCATACTTTGAATTAGCTAGGGTCTTGTCCTAGCAACTCCTTATGTCATGTATAGAGGCTTTTCAGACATAGATGATATTCGGGTCATATTTGAATCATGTTATTTTGATTTTATGCTATGGATTGAGTTATCTAATTCGTATTATGCTTCTGCTATGCTTAATTGTTATACCTGAGTTATGCTATGACCAAGGGTTAGCTTGGGGCACTTGTGGTTTCAGGTCTCGTGTTATACCCAGTGGGTAGCCTTGAGGTGTGACAAACTTTATATCAGAGTCTCAGGTTCAAAAGTCCTAGGATGTATGAAAGTCACATCGAGTAGAGTCTCTTTCATGTGTGTGAAGTGCGCCAGACATATGAGAGGAAAGCTATGAGGTGTCTTAGAAAACTTTACTTCTTTCATGATCATATCGTGTGATAGAGCTTAACTCTGATATTCCTCTAATCCTTACCTTATATATTTCAGATTATACCTCGATGTGCTATGACTCACCGAGCCACTCGGAATGCCACTCCTCCAGTTCTGGCCCCCGAAGTCACAAATAAGGAGTTTAGGAATGCCATCTATTTGCTAGCCCAGAACTTGGCCGCTCAGGCTAACTAGCTGGCTCCTATCCCCGTCTACCCTCAAGGTGGGGTAGAATCTCGAGTTCGTGATTTTGTCCATATGAACCCACCAGAGTTTTTGGGTTCAAAGGTGAATAAGGACCCGCTAAATTTTATTAATGAGGTGAAGAAAATCTTTGATGTGATGCAAGTGGTTGGGGTTGATTGTGTTGAGTTGGCATCCTATTAACTCAAGGTTGTGGCTCATATCTGGTTCACATTATTGAAGGAAGCTAGAGCTAGGGACGAGGTCCCTATGACTTGGGAGTGTTTCAAGAGAGCCTTCCTTGATCAGTTCTTTCCCCAAGAGTTGAGGCAAGCGAATACTGAAGAGTTTGTGAACTTGAGACAGGGATCTATGACTATTCAGGAGTACAGTTTGATGTTCACTCAGTTGTCTAGCTATGCACCCTCTATGGTAGCAGACCTGCATGATCAGATGAGCAAGTTTATCTATGGGGTTTCAGATTTGGTAAAGAAGGAGTGTAGGTCGGCTATGCTATTGAGTGATATGAACATTTCCAGACTCATGACCCATGCTCACCAGATCGAGGGAGACAGGCTTAAGGAGATGGCTAGGGAGAAAAAGAGGGCTAGATCTGAGGGTTCAGGCTTTGGTCATCAGAGGTCTGGTGGCGGACATCGCTCCTCGTTCCATAAGAAGTAATCAGGACCCATTCATTTTTATGCTAGTGCTCCTACCCATACCCAGAGGACCCATCATGATTAGACTGGTAGAGGTTCTGGTTCTTATTCGCAATCTCAGGGGAGTGTTGCTAAGGGATCTTCGCACCTCAGTTGCAGCAAGTGTGGGAAGACTCACCCGGGAGAGTGTCATTTCGGCACAGGTGCATGATTTGGGTGTGGACAAGTTGGACGCATGATTATATATTGACCTTCGACTAAGAAAGGGCAGGGAGGTAGTAGGGCTCAGTCTGCTCCAGCAGCCCTAGGAGGTCGACCAGCCCAGCAGGGCAAAACTTCTAGTTTCGGTGGTCAGTGCCATAACTACCTTTATGCTATGTACTCTCGTTAGGACCAGGAGGATTCCCCAGATGTTGTTACTGGCATGTTGAAAGTTTTCTCTTTCAATGTGTATGCTTTGTTAGACCCCGATGCCTCCTTATATTTTATGATAACTTATATAGCATGCAAATTCAAAGTATGTCCTGAATTGCTTTTAGAACCCTTTTGTGTTTCTACTCTTGTTGGCGAGTCAGTTCTAGCCAAAAGAATCTACCGAAATTGCCCTATCTCAGTCCTTCATATATTTACTTCAGAGGATTTAGGAGAGTTGGAGATAACAAATTTTGATGTTATTCTTGGTATGGATTGTCTACATGCTTTTTATGCTTTATTTAATTATCGTACTCGGGTTGTCAGTTTCAAGTTTCTAAATGAACCTGTCTTAGAATGGCAAGGTAGTCCCACATCCTCATAAGGTCATTTCATATCTTATCTTAAGGCTAGGAAAATGATTTCAAAAGTGTATGTTTATCATATAGTTCGAGTTAAGGAAACGTAGTCCAAAACCCCATCCCTTCAATTTGTTCTCGTTGGGAATGAATTCCCAGAAGTGTTCCCCGAGAATTTACCTGGAGTCCCTCCCTAGCGGGAAATCGACTTTAGAATAGATCTTCTTCTAGATACGAATCCTATCTCTATCCCTCCCTGTACAATGGCCCCTGCAGAACTTAAGGAGTTAAATGATAAGTGGAAGGATCTTCTTGATAAGGGTTTCATTAGGCCTAACATTTCTCCTTGGGGTGCTCCAGTCTTATTCGTACGAAAGAAAGATGGTTCCCTCAGAATATGTATTGACTACCATTAGTTGAACAAGATCACAATCAAGAATAAGTATCCCATTCCTAAGATTGATGACTTGTTCGATCAGCATCAGGGTGCTAGTTTCTTCTCCAAGATCGACCTTAGATCCGATTATCATCAGCTTTGTGTTAGAGAGTGTGATATTCCGAAGACAGCCTTCATGACTCGGTATGGTCATTATGAATTTATTGTGATGTCTTTTAGTCTAACGAATGCTCCTGCAGGTTTTATGGATTTGATGAACCATGTGTTCAAGTAGTACGTGGATATGTTTGTGACTATTTTCATTGATGTTATTCTTATCTACTCTCGGAGTGAGGAGGAGCATGCAAACCATTTGAGAGTTGTGTTGCGAACTCTCAAGGACTGGCATTTATTTGCTAAGTTTAGCAAGTGTGAGTTTTGGAAGCAGTTTGTTGCTTTTCTGGGTCATATTGTTAATAAAAATGGTATTCAGATTGATTCTCAAAAGATAGAGGCAGTAAAGAATTGGACTAGACCCACTTTCCCATCTGATATTGGAAGCTTTTTGGGTTTGGCTGGTTACTATAGGAGGTTTGTGGAAGGAGTTTCTTCCATTGCTTCCCATTTGACTGGATTGACTCATAAGAAGGTAAAATTTCAGTGGTCTGATTTGTGTGAGAAGAACTTTCAGGAATTGAAGACTAGATTGACCAGAGCCCTAGTGTTAGCTCTACCCGAGGGCCTAGATGATTTTGTTGTGTATTATGATGCTTCTAGGATTGGTTTGGGTTGTGTTTTGATGCATAGTGATAAAGTGATTGCTTATGCTTTGAGACAACTTAAGACTCATGAGAAGAACTACCCTACTCATGATCTTGAGTTGGCAGCCGTGGTCTTTGCTTTGAAGATTTGTAGACATTACTTGTATGGGGTGCATGTGGATGTATTAACCGATCATAAGAGTCTTCAGTATGTGTTCACTAAGAAGGAATTGAATTTGCGACAAAGGAAATGGCTTGAGCTCCTTAAGGATTATGACATGAGTGTGTTTTACCATCTGGGTAAGGCCAATGTTATGGCGGATGCACTTAGTAGATTGTCGATTGGTAGTGTGTCTTCAGTCAAAGAAGGAAAGAAGGAACTGGTTAAGGAGGTTCATTGGCTAGCTTGGTTGGGAGTTTGCCTTATGGACTCGACAAAAGGTGGTGTTATTATTCAAAATGGTTCCAAATCATCCTTGGTATCAAAAGTGAAGGCAAAGCAAGACAGTATTCCCATTTTACTTCTGCTTAAGGGTGAAGTCCATCAACAATGGGTTGAGGTTTACTCCCGAGGGGGGGGGGAGATGGTGTACTTTGTTATCAGGGTCGACTATGTGTGCCAGATATAGATGGGTTGTACCAGCCGACTTTGACTGAGGCTCATAGTTCCAGATATTCCATTCACCCCGGTTCCACCAAGATGTACCGTGATCTATGGGAAGTCTATTGGTGGAATGGTATGAAGAGGTACATAGCTGGTTTTGTGGCTAAGTGTCGCAACTGTCAGCAAGTAAAGGTAGAGAAACAACGACCGGGTGGCATAATTCAGGATATTGACCTTCCTACTTGGAAGTGGAAAGCGATCAATATAAACTTCATTACAGGTTTGCATCGTACTCGAAGGCAACATGATTCGATTTGGGTGATTGTCGACCAGATGACTAAATCATCCCATTTCTTGGCTATTAAGATTACGGATTCAGCGGATGATTATGCCAGACTCTACATTCGAGAGATAGTTCGATTGCATAGTGTTCCTTTTTCCATAATTTCATATAGGGGTACTCAATTTACTTCTTAGTCTTGGAGATCGTTTTAGAGAGGTCTTGGTAATCAAGTGAAGCTTAGTACAACTTTTCACCCTCAGACAGACGGCCATGCAGAGTATACTATTCATAATTTGGAGAATATGTTGAGAGCTTGTGTGATTGATTTCAAAGGTAATTGGATGATCACTTACCTTTTATCGAGTTTGCCTACAATAACAACTTTCACTCTAGCATCCAGATGGCTCCATATTAGGCACTTTATAGTCGGAGGTGTAGATCTCCTATTGGTTGGTTTGAGGTAGGTGAGGCAACTTTGATTGGCCCAGATTCGGTGCATGAGACCATGGAGAAGGTTCAGCTTATTAGAGAGAGGTTGAAGACCGCTATAAGTCAACAGAAATCATACGCGGGTGTGAGGAGAAGGGAATTAGAATTTGAAGTTATTGATTGGGTTTTTCTAAAGGTGTCACCCATGAAGGGTGTGATGAGGTTTGGCAAGAAAGGAAAGCTTAGTCCCTATTTTTTAGGTCCTTATCAGATTCTAAGGAGGGTTAGTAAGGTTGCTTACGAGTTGGATTTGCCATCAGATTTTGAAGCGGTTCATCCAGTTTTCCATGTTTCCTTATTGAAGAAGTGTGTTGGTAATTTGACCTTGATTGTTCCTTTGGAGGATGTAGGTGTGAAGGATAGTCTCACCTATGAGGAGGTCCCCAAAGAAATCCTTGATCATCATATTCGGAGGTTGAGAAACAAAGAAGTCGTTTCGGTAAAAGTTCTTCGGAGAAATCAGCTTGTTGAAGGAGCTACTTGGGAAGCAGAATCAGCCATGAAAGCCAAGTACCCTCATCTCTTTCCTTCCGATTCCGTTCCATCTTGAGGTAATAGTTTCATCCTTATTATGTTCTTCCAATCCTATTCCATCAGTTACTCTCATTATCCTAGCATGCATTCATGTTTTCGAGGTTGATTTAACCATGTTTTAAGTTGAAAAGTTTAGTTTTCATGTTTATTCCTTGATTTCCATGTTTTGTTGCTGGTTGGGCTATTTTCTCTAAAAATTCCCTTAGTCTTCATTTGAGGATGACTGATCCTAAGAGGGAGATATTGTAACACACCAGAAATTGATCCAGCTTTTAAACCCATAAAACTTACTGAAATTTTGAACTCCCATGGATCACGAGTCAAGTCCACGAGCCATAGAAAGTTCCACGAGTTGTGGAAAGGACTCATGATTCCAGAACTGCAGACCACCCTCAGGTCTGAGAGCCATGGGTCAATCTCATAGTTCATGGAAGCTTTCACGGGTCATGGAACCAACCAGTGGAACTCAGACAGAGAGTAGTCATTTTCCCTGAAACCACGAATTGGTTCCACAACTCGTAGAAGTATCTACGGGTAATCCTGCAGAGTCTTAGGAACTCATCTGCAGCCTGAAACTTTGGCTCAGGAACCACTACTCCAGTCCACGAGCCGTGGTTAGTTCTACGGTCCGTGGAAGGGACCCGTGGAACCTGAAGTCGAGTTTTAAATCAGCTTTTCCTTAATTAAGTCCCAAGGGTATTTTAGCCATTTCCCACCCTTTTCACTCCTAAGTGAGGTTGTTTTGACAATTTTTAGCATGAATTTTAAACCTATTAGCCTAAGTCCCTCATCATTACCTAATTCATCTCCCAAAAAGGAAAAGAACTCTCTCAAGCTCAAGGTCTCAAGCTCCAAGTCCAAGTCTCCTAGTTTTTTCAATTTCGAGTGGGTTACCTCCAATCAAGGTTTGTGGGTATTTAACAATGTGTTCCTTCCACCCTTATTCCCAAAGCCCTAAATTTCAATTTGTGATTTCATGAACTTTCAAATTAGGGTTCTTACCCAATTCTTATGGGTTTTGCTATAAATTACCTTCTCACGATTTTATTATGAAATTTCATTAAATTGCATGATTTTGCATGTGTTTTTACATATGAGTTCTTATTTAATGAGTTGATGGTCAATTATGGTAAATCCTACATGCATGAATTGATTTAAGCAAATTGGGGAAAATGATAGCATGATTTTCATGAATTTCAAGCAAGTGCATGCCTGGTTCCTATGTTTTATGAAAGTATATGCTATTATGAAATTGAACTAAGGCCATGCAAGTATGCAAGACACTCGATGTGCCATCAATGCTCATGAATCATTTTCTAAACCAAGATTCGTGAGTAATATGAAGATCCGGGGTATGAACATGTTTTTGAACAAGCTAGACATCTAGATATGTCACATGAATGTGAGCCTTATGTTATATGTTTTGGAAGTAGTATTTATCACCGAGAGATGAGGGTTCTAGATAACCCAAGTCCAAAACTACGTCTCCACCATAGGTTGCCCTCCGTGGCTTATGACAGGATCCTTATGAACGTGGTTCTAACTTTGACCGGTTAGGACAACCTTTTTCAGTGAGGGTGCATGACACTGGACTCCATATAGCTCAACATGGTTTATGTCAGTTAAGAGAAACTCCCACATGATTATTTTCAAGCTATAAAGTTATATGATATCATACTTTGTATTTTAACCATACTTCATGTTTTATGTCTTATATCTTGATAATCCTCTTATGTTATTTCTTTATGAAAAGGTTCACCTTAAGGATGTTTTAAGTATGTTTTTATCATGATCATGCATCACTTATATACTCGGTACATCATATAGTACTAACGTATATTTTGTGATGCATCCTCTTGATGATGCAGATTCAGGTGTTTCCCATCAGGCTCATGGCTAGACGAAGCCGGATATCCAGTCAGTGTTGGTGAGTCCTCATTGTTTAAATCGTGTAAGGGAATCATGATTCCAATCCTGCAGAACACCCTCAGGTCTGAGAACCACGGTTCAGTTTCACGTTTCATGGATGTTTTCATGGGTTGTGGGACCAACCCGTGGAAATGAGACAGAGATTGATCAACTTCCCGGTATATAACGACTGATTTCTACTACTCGTGGAAGTTTCCATATTCCATCCTATTGAGTAATGGAAGGTTATCCACAGCTTGGAATTTTGGCTCAGGAACTAAGAATTCAATCCACGAGCCATGTTTAATTCTATGGTCCGTGGAAAGGACCCGTGGAACCTGAAGCCGAGTTTTGAATCAGCTTTTCTCCAATTAATTCCCAGGGGTATTTCTATAATTACTCAACCTTTTAACTCCTAAGTGAGATCATTTTTACCATTTTTAGTAGGATTTTATTCCCTAATAGCCTAAACTCTCCTCATTCAATGTAATTCTATTCCAAAAGAAGAAAGTACTCCTTCAACCTCCAGGTTTCAAGCTCCAAGATCAAGCCTCCATTTCTTTTTATCTTAAGATAAAGCAAGCTTCACTAAAGTATGTGGATATTCAATAAGGGAATCCCTTCACCCTTATGCCCAAAATCCTCAAGTTTACTTTGATTTATGAATTTATAAAATTAGGGTTCTTACCCAATTTGGGAAAAAGTTATGGGTTTTGTTTCAAAATATCAATTCATGATTTCCCACTCATTACCCATATTTTAATTAAAATTCCTTGAATAATTTCAAGAGCCCATATGTTTGATGATAATTCTAGCATGATTCCATTGAATTAAATGTTTTCAAGCAAAATTGGCATGTTTAGATAACATAGCCTCTATTATCATGAAATTACATGCCAAATTCTTCAAGTTATGAATTTAGAAATAACAGTATGTTTTGAATTATGGCTATGCTATTTTAAAGATTTTGAAGTATGAACTATATGACATCAGATATGTTTTTATGTTTTATGAAAGGTTTGACATCTAGATATGTCTACCTAAGCTATGTGAATTACATGGTATTGGATATACCCGTATGCTTTTCAAATAGAATTGACATTAGATATGTCACAAGTATAAGTTGAGCTATAAGTATATTTTGGGATTAGTATTGAGCATCGAGTTAGATTGGGTGAGCGTACCTTTTGTATATCCCAGAACTACGTGCCACCATAGGTTTTTAAGTCCCCTCTATGGGCATCAGACACCATGATCACACTAGTTATGCCTTTATACACTGGCAAGGTATATTGGGTCCTTTCGATGGGGCAGATACATCGGATTCCATGTAGCTCTCATGGTCTATGTTGGTTTGAGAACCTCCCATAGAAACAGTTCCAGTCATTTACATGCATTGATTCTCTGCTTTTCACATTTCATAAGTTCTATTATTACTTATGGTTTTCAAGTATTTTTTGCCTATGATATTGCATTGAGTCCTTCGCATTCCAGCTTTCACAATCATATCACGATTTCAGTTTAAAGTATGTATAATATGTTTACTTCAGATTTTGCATATCTCATATACTCAGTACATCCTATAGTACTGAAGCATATCTTGCGTTGCATCCTCTTGATGATGCAAATTCAGGTTTGGGTCCTCATTTTCATCGCTGGAGATTAGCCGGTGTTCCAGCTTCTAGTTGTGAGTCCTCATACTTTGAGGACTAGTATCAATTGTCTATCTTTATGGTTTCTATTTAGTATTAGGAGTTAGCTTGGGTCTTGTCCCAGCAACTCATTATTCAATTTAGAGGCTTTTGGATATAGTAAAGATTCTGTATTTAGGTTTTAGATTCTGTTATGTTATGTTTGAGTTGTTGATGACTCAATCTATTTACCTCTTTAGTTTGATAATTCTGTTAAGTTTATATATATTTGTTTAAGTCATGCTTTAGCCACGGGTTAACTTGGGACACTTATGGTCTCGTGTTATGTCTAGAGTGTAGCCTCGAGGAATGACAAACTTGGTATCAGAGCATCAGGTTCAACAGTCCTAGGGTGTCTAAAAGTTTCATCGAGTAGAGTTTCTTTCATGTGTGTGAAGCATGCCACACTTATGAGAGAGAAGTTATGAGGTGTCTTTGGGAGAAAAACTTCACTTATTTCTTGATCAATATTGTGTGATAGAGTTTAACTCTATTACTCTCTAATCTATTCTTTATGTATTTCAAATTATGCCTCATCATCATGCCTTGCCTCGTCGAGCCACTCGAAATGTTGACCCTCCGATTCGAGACCCCGAGGTCACAAATACGGAGTTCAAAATCCCATTCATATGCTAGCTCAGACTATGGCTGCTCAGTCCAATTAGAAGACTCCTATCCCTGCCCACCCAAAAGGTATAGTTGTAGCCCGAGTTCGAGATTTCATTCTCATGAACCCACCTGAGTTCCGGGGTTCAAAAGTTATGAGGATCCGCATAATTTCTTGGATGAGGTAAAGAAGATCTTAGGGGCAATGCAAGTTATTGGTGTAGAGGGTGTTAAGCTAGTTTCCTATCAACCCAAGGACGTGGCTCATATTTGGTTTATTCAATGGAAAGATGCTAGGGCTAGGGATGTGGTCCCTATGACTTGTGAATGTTTTGAGAGGTCTTTTGTTGACCGGTTCTCCCCGAGGGAGTTGAGGCAAACTAAGGTCAAAGATTTCATGTATTTGAGGCAAGGTTCTATGTCGATTCAGGAGTATGGATAGAAGTTCACCTAGCTTTCTAGGTATGCTCCTTCTATGATGGCTGACCAATGGGATGAGATGAGCAAGTATGTTTATGGAGTGTCCGATTTGGTAAAGAAGGAGTGTAGGTTCGTGATGCTTTTAAGTGACATGTATATTTCTCAACTTAGGACTCATGCACATTAGATCGAGAGAGACAAGTTTAGAGAGATGGCAAGGGAGAACAAAAGGGTTAGATCATAGTGTTTAAGTTTTTTCAAACATAGGTCAAGAGGTAAACATCACTCTTTGTTTTAGAAGAAATCATCAAGGTTCATTCATTCTTCAACTAATGCTCCTAACCAGGCCCCCAGGCCTCATCATTATCAGACTGGTAGAGGATTTTATTCCTATTCGCATGGAAGTGTTGCAAAGGGGACTCCTTACCCTTCTTGCAACAAGTATGGTAGAGGTTACCCCGGTGAGTGTCTAGCTAGTAGAGAGGGGTGCTTTGGGTGTGGATAGGTTGAACATAATATTAAGGATTGCCCTTCTGCGAAGAAGGGTCAAGGAGGTAGTAGGACTCAGTCTACTCCAACTGCCCCAGGTGGTCGATCGGCCTAGCAGGTCATAACTTCTAGTTCTGGTGGCTAGTGCCAGAACTGCCTTTATGACATGTCCTCTCACCAGGATCAGGACAGCTCACCGGATATTGGTATGTTAAAAGTCTTCACTTTCAATGTGTATGGTTTATTGTATCCGGTGCATCCCTATCTTTTTTGACCCCTTATGTTGCTTGCAAGTTCAAGATTTATCCTGATCAGCTCTTATTGGTGAGCCAGTCCTAGACAAAATTACCCTATCTCGGTCATTCATAGAGTCACTTCAGCGGATCTAGTAGAGTTGGAGATGATTGATTTTGATGTTATTCTTGGTATGGATTGGTTGTATGCATGTTATGCCTCAGTCGATTGTCGTACTCGAGTTGTCAGTTTCAAATTTCCAAATGAACCTGTCTTAAAGTGGCAAGGTAGTCCTTCATCCTCGAAGGGTCATTTCATATCTTATCTCAACGCTAGGAAGATGATTTCTAAGGGTTACATCTATTATATAGTTTGGGTTATGGACACGAAGTCCAAAGTCCCATCTCCCCATTCAGTTCTTATTATGAGTGAGTTTCCAGAAGTGTTTCCTGAGGATTTTCCCTGAGTCCCTCCTGGGCGAGAGATCGACTTTGGAATAGATCTTCTTCCAGATACGCATCTTACTCTATTCCTCCTTATAGAATGGCTCCCTTAAATCTTAAAGAATTGAAAAAATTGTTGAAGGATCTCCTTGATAAGGGTTTTATTCTACCCAGCATCTCCCTATGCGGTGCTACAGTTCTATTCATGTGAAATAAATATGGTTCCCTCATAATGTGTATCGACTACCGTCAGTTAAACAAGGTCACAATCAAGAATAAGTATCCCATTCCTAGGATTGATGACTTGTTCGATCAGCTTCAGGGTGCCAGTTTCTTCTCCAAGATCGACCTTAGATGCGGTTATCATCAACTTCATATTAGAGAGTGTGACATCCCAAAGACAGCCTTCAGAACTTGGTATGGTCATTATGAATTTGTGGTTATGTCTTTTGGACTAATGAATGCTCCTGCAGCCTTTATGGATTTTATAAACCATGTGTTCAAGAAATTTTTTGATATATTTGTGATTGTGTTCATTGATGATATTCTTATCTATTCTTATAGAGAGGAGGAGCATGCGGACCATTTGAGAGTTGTGTTGCAAACTCTTAACGATCGACAGTTATTTGCTAAGTTTAGCAAACGTGAGTTTGAGATGCAGTCTGTTGCTTTTCTGGGTCATATTGTGACTAGAGATGGTATTCGGGTTGATTCTCAAAAGATCGAGGGAGTAAAGAACTGGCCTAGACCCACTTCCCCATCTGTTATTAGGAGCTTTTTAGGTTTGGCTGGTTACTACAGAAGTTTGTGGAGGGGTTTTCTTACATTGCTGCCCCATTGACTCAGTTGACTTAGAATAAGGCTAAATTTTAGCAGTCTGATCTATGTGAGAAGAACTTTCTGGAATTGAAGACTAGATTGACCACAACTCCAGTGTTAGCTCTACCCAAGGGCCTAGATGACTTTATTATGTATTTTGATGCTTCTAGGATTGTTTTGGGTTGCGTGTTGATGCATCGTGGTAAGGTGATTGCTTATGCTTCCATAAAGCTTAAGACTCATGAGAAGAACTAACCTACTTATGATCTTGAGTTAGCACCCGTGGTTTTTCTTTAAAGATTTGGAGACACTAAGTGTATGGTGTTCATGTAGATGTGTTCACCGATCATAAGAGTCTTCAATATATGTTCACTCAAAAGGAATAGAATCTTCATCAAAGGAGATGGCTTGAGCTTCTTAAGAATTATTATATGAGTGTGCTTTACCATTTGGGTAAGGCCAATGTCATGGCGGATGCACTTAGTAGGTTATCTATGGGTAGTGTGTCTTCGGTTGAAGATGGAAAGAAAGAATTGACCAAGGATGTTCATCAACTTGCTCGACTAGGAGTTCACTTTATGGATTCGACAAAAGGTAGTGTTATTGTTCAAAATGATTCTGAATTATCTTTGGTAGCTGAAGTGAAATAAAAGAAAGACAGTGATCCTATTTTACACCAGCTGAAGGGTGTAGTCCATAAGCAAAGGGTAGAGGTTTTCTCCCAAGGGGGGGATGGTGTGCTTCGATATCAGGGTTGATTTTGTGTTCCTGACATAGATGGGTTGAGACAACGGATTTTGACAGAGGCTCATAACTCCAGGTATTTTATTTTTCCCGATGCCACCAAGATGTACCGTGACCTACATGAAGTCAATTAGTGGAATGGCATGAAAAGGGACATAGCATGTTTCGTGGCTAAATGTCCCAACTGTCAGCAAGTGAAGGTAGAGCATCAACGACTGGGTGGTATGATTCAGGATATTGATTTTCCTACTTGGAAGTGGGAAGCGATCAATATGGACTTCATTACTAGTTTGCCTTGTACTGAAAGGCAACAAAATTCTATTTGGGTGATTGTCGACAAGATGACTAAATCAACCCACTTCTTGGATGTCAAGACTACAGATTTAGCAGAGGATTATGCTAGACTCTACATTTGTGAGATAGTGAGATTTCATGGTGTTCCATTATCAATCATTATGGATAGGGGTACTCAGTTCACATCCTAGTTTTGGAGGTCATTTCAGAAAGGTCTTGGTACTCAGGTTAAGCTTAGCACATCTTTTCACCCACATACGGATGGCCAGGTATAGCATACTATTCAGACTTTGGAGGATACGTTGAGAGCTTGTGTGATTTATTTCAAAGGTAATTGGGATGCTCACTTACCTCTTATAGAGTTTGCCTATAACAACAACTTTCATTCTAGCATCCAAATGGCTCCTTATGAGGCACTTTATGGGCAGAGGTGTAGGTCTCCTATTGGTTGTTCTGAGGTAGGTGAGGCTGCTTTGATTTGTCTAGATTTTGTTCATGAGACTATGGAGAAGGTTTAGATCACTAGGGAGAGGTTGAAGACCGCTCAGAGTCGACAGAAATGATATGAAGATGTGAGGAGAAGAGAGTTGGAGTTTAAGGTTGAAGATTGGGTATTTCTGAAGGTGTCACCCATGAAGGGTGTGATGAGATTTGGCAAGAAAGGGAAGATTAGTCCCCACTATGTAGGTCCTTATCGGATTCTAAGGAGAGTTTGTAGTGTTATTTATGAGTAGGATTTTCCATCGGATTTAGAAGTAGTTCATCCGGTTTTCCATGTTTCTTTGTTGGAAAAGTATGTTGGTGATTCAACCTTGATTGTTCCTTTGGAAGATGTGAGTGTGAAGGATATCCTTACTTATGAGGAAGTTCCTGTAGAGATTCTTTATCGTCAGGTGCGGAGGTTGAGGAACAAAGAAGTCGCTTTAGTTAAGGTTCTTTGGAGGAATCAGCTAGTTGAGGGAGCTACTTGGGAAGCAGAAGCAACCATAAAGGCCAAGTACCCTCATCTCTTTCCTTCTAATGCAGTTTCAGCTTGAGGTAATAGTTTACTCCTTAATATGTCCCTACAATTCTATTCCATCAGTTTCCCTCATAATCCTAGCATGCATTCATGTTTTCCAAAGTTAGTTCAGTCATGTTTTAAGTTGAAAAGCTCAATTTTCATGTTTATTCTTCAGTTTTCCTATGTTGTTGTTTGGTTGGGCTGTTTTCTCTCAAGTTTTCCTTACTTAGTCTTCATTCGAGGATGAATGATCCCAAGAGGGAGATATTGTAACACCTCAGAATTTAATCCAGCTTTCAAACTCAGAAACTTGCAAATTTTTGAACTTCTAGGGATTACGGGTCAAGTCCACGAGCCATGGATGGTTCCACGAGTCATGGAAGAGACTCGTGATTCCATTCCTGTAGACCAACCTCAAATCTGAGAACCACAGGTTAGTTTCACAAATTATTGATATTTCCACGGGTCATGGGACCAACCCGTGGAAATCAGACAGAGAGTGGTTAACTTCCCAATCTATCACAACTGGTTTCTACGACTCGTGGAAGTTTCCACGGGCCATCATGTTGAGTCGTGTAAGGTTATCCACAACTTGGAATTTTGGCTCGGGAACAACGACTTCAATCCACCAGTCGTGGTTAATTCTATGGTCCATGGAAAGGACCCGTGGAACCTGAAGCTGACTTTTTAATCAGCTTTTCTCCAATTAAATCCCAGGGGTATTTCTATAATTACCCACCTTTTTAACTTCTATGTGAGGTCATTTTGACCATTTTTAGTAGGGTTTTATTCCCAAATAGCCTAAACTATCCTCACTCTATGCAATTCTATTCCAAAAGAAGAAAGAACTCCTTCAAGCTCTAAGTCTCAAACTCAAAGATCAAGCCTCCATTTATTTTCATCTTAAGATCAAGCTAGATTCAATAAGGTATGTGGGTATTCAATAAGGGAATCCCTTTACCTTTATGCCCAAAATCCTCAAGTTTACTTTGATTTATGAAATTAGGGTTCTTACCCAATTTGGGGAAAAGTTATGGGTTTTATTTTAAAGTATCAATTCATGATTTCCCACTTACTACCCATGTTTTAATTAAGATTCCTTGCATAATTTCAAGAGCCCGTATGTTTGATGATAATTCGAGCATGATTCCATTGAATTCCATGTTTTCAAGCAAAATTGACATGTTTAGATAACAGGGCCTCTATTATCATGAAATTGCACGCCAAATTCTTCAAGTTATGAATTTATAAATAAAAGTATGTTTTGAATTATGGCTATGCTAAGTTTTAAGGATTTTGAAGTATGAATTATATGACATCCGATATGTCTCTATGTTTTATGAAAGGTTTGGCATCTAGATATGTCTACCTAAGCTATGTGAATTGCATGGTATTAGATATACCCGTATACTTTTCAAACATATTTGGCATTAGATATGTCACAAGTATAATTTGAGTTATAAGTATGTTTTGGTAGTATTATTGAGCATCAAGTTAGATTGGGTGAGCACTCCCCTTGCATATCCCAAAACTACGTGCCACCGTAGGTTCTTTAAGTCCCCTCTGTGTGCATTAGACACCGTGATCACACTAGTTATGCCTTTATACCCTTGCAAGGTATATTGGGTCCTTTCGATGGGGTGGATACATCGGATTCCATGTAGCTCATATGGTCTATGTCGATTAGAAAACCTCCCATAGAAACAATTTCAGTTATTTAAATGCATTGACACTTTGCTTTTTAGATTTCAGATGTTCTATTATTACTTATGGTTTTCAAGTATATTTTTGCCTATGATATTGCATTGAGTCCTTTCCATTCCAGCTTTCACAATCATAGCATGATTTTAGTTTAAAGTATGTATAACATGTTTACTTCAGATTTTGCATATCTCATATACTCAGTACATCCTATAGTACTGATGCATATCTTGCACTACATCCTTTTGATGATGTAGATTCAGGTTTGAGTCCTCAGATTCGTGGTTAGAGATTAGTCGGTGTTCCATCTTCGATTGGTAAGTTCTCATACTTCGAGGACTAGTAGCAGTTGTCTATCATTATGGTTTATGTTTAGTATTTGGAGTTAGCTGGGGTCTTGTCCCAGTAACTCATTATTCAGTTTAGAGGCTTTCAGACATAGTAAAAATTTTGTATTTGGGTTTCAAATTCTGTTATGTTATGTTTGAGCTATTGATGACTCAGTCTATTTACCTCTTTAGTTTGATGCTTCTGTTAAGTTTATATATCTTTGTTTAAGTCATGTTTTAACCAAGGGTTAACTTGGGGCACTTATGGTCCCGGGTCCCATGTTACGTCCAGGGGGTAGCCTCGGGGCGTGATAGTCAGCCAGGGCATCAAAACAGGGAAGACTGGGATGGCCCTCTGGACAGTCCCCATAATGGTTCCCACAGCCCGTTGCATCCACGATGGTCATGGTGACAGCGTATCGGGGCTAAGGAGACTGGGATGGGGCACTGGCAGTTTACCTCGGGTTGCCCTATGGCCCATCAAACCTCCGACGCTCATAGGGACCCCTATCTAGCTAGAATTGGCTGACAGAGCCTCTGGGCTCCTCCCACGAGGAACCCAACGGGCCATCGTGTCCACGATGCCTGTGGGGCTTGACTGACAGATGAAATTTTGCTGAGTTTTTCTGAGTTCTGGGTTTTAAATGTTGGTCTAAATTCTGGGGTTTACTAGTTTCCCTTTCAGTAATCTCAATTTCCTCATTAGTATTTCCCCAGTTTTATGTTTCATCATCTATTCTTGTATTTTTAGCATGCATTCATGTCTCTTGAAATCAATTCAGTTGGAACTCAGTTGGTAGGGATTACACGTTTTCCCCTCCAAACTCAGCTTGTTTAGTATTTATTCGAGGATGAATTATCCCAAGGGGGAGATATTGTAACACTAGAAAAATCCTAAGCTAAGAAACAGACCAAAATTCTAAGTATGACACTGTCAGAGTGACAGTCCGGGACCATAGATAGGTTCCACAGACCATGGAACACACCATGAACTGTGGATGTCGTCCATGGAAATCATTCAGAGGCCAAGCATTTCAGCCTGAGAACAATAGTTAGGTTCCATGGACCGTGGAATAGTCCACGAGCCATAGTTTGCCCTCGTGGTCTTAGACCTGCAGGCTACCAAAAATCAAGTGAACCATAAGAGGGTTCCATGGCTCGTGGTTCAATCCACGGACCGTGGTTCCAATCCTTAGAACCTAGTACTAGAAAAATTCAACAGTTTTCATTAAGCCTTCTCAGGGGTATTTTAGACTTTTTCCCTGTCTTTTAACTCCGATACTTAGTCTTTTTAGGCTTATTTTTTAGGGGCTTTAGTCAGACTTAGACTAGTCCCTCTCATTCCATCGATTCAAACTTCAAGAAATAAAAGAAAGAAATTCTCTCCCAAGCCTTCAGACCAAGGGATTTTCTCCAAGACTTTAAGCCTCAGTTCAAGTTCAAGAATTCCTCTACATTTAGGTATGTGGGTATTCAGTAAGGGTTTAGTTCTCCCTTATGCCCAAAATTTCAAATTTTTAAATCATTTTTTATGGTTTTTATGAAACTAGGGTTCTTACCCTATCATGTAGATTTCTATAAAATTCACCCCTTATGCTTATCATATGATTTATATCTGGTTTTAGTGAATTTTGCTTTAGTTTCAACACTTTGCATGGATTTCTACACTGATTTAAGAAAATCCAAAACTTAGCCTAAAATTGTAGTAGTTTCACAGGAATTCGTTTTTTTCAAAATTTAACCTAGATTACTAGCACTTAGTTTTAAACATAAAACCAGTTAGTTTTCAATCTACAGCTTTTTAGAAAATAATGATTTCAGACTAGTTAATTTTTGACGCAATATTCCAGAACTTTAGATTTTAATGAACTAAAAGTATGTAGTTTTGGGGAGTAGTACTTAGTACCGAGTTGGAGTAGGGACTAGTTTACCCAAAGTCCCAGAATGACGTGCCACTATAGGTTTATTTAGCCCCTAAGTTGGGCCTCAGAACTAGTAATCATGCTAGATATGCCTTTATACCCTGGCAAGGTATATTGGGTCATCTTAATGGGGTGTATACATCAGACTCGACATTTACCTCATGTAGTTTATGTCGGTTAACAGGATCTCCCACATAATTAGACTCAATAGATATGTACTAGGCCCCCAAAACAATTTTACTATTTTCATTATGTATTTTAAGAGTATTCCTGCATTACATATTTTTATGGATGATTCTGTTTGGGCCTATGTACTACAGATTCAGCTCTACAGTTTTAAAATAGCTTATCAGTGTTTTAGCATATTTAGTATTATTTTATCTTACATATCCTGCATTCTCAGTATATTCAAAATACTGACCACATATTCTATGTGATGCATCCTATCTTGATGCAGGTTCAAGATCTCAAACCCAGCTTCATGACTAGATCAATTCGATGTTATCACAGCGGCCACCAGTGGTGAGTCCTCATCATCCGAGGATAGATTTATGATGTTTTCATTAGTCATTTTAGTTTTAGTATTTCGAGTTAGTTGGGGACTTGTCCCAGCAACTCATAAGTTAGTAGAAGCTTTTCAGACATAGAGTTAGACATTCAGCTTGTTTTCATAATTGGGTCTTACTTCTTAGCTTTAAATTATTCTAGATATTTCAGATAACTTCTAAACCTATGTTTTTGTCATCTTAGCTTCCGCTCAGTTTTAATTACATGTGATTGTTCAGTATATGCCATGATATGGTTTATCTTGGGGTCACTTGTGGCTCTAAGAACTGTGTTACGTCTAGGGTATAGACTCAGGGCGTGACAGTTAAGCAACAAACTCAATTACTAGGCATAAACAAACAACGCACATGAAATTCACACTCTCAACCAATTTGCTCACTGAAATAAGATAATTTATTAAGCACAATCACGAACACAAGGGTAAGCATCTCATCTCAATACAACAAAATTTGACAAAAAAACTCAATTGCAATGATGATTTTCCCTTAAGAAAGATGTAACCTAATCTATCATCGGGACAAATCACACATCACAACCAAGAGGGGTTACTCAGACTTCACCCCCAACTAAAATTTAAGCCACGAATTAAAGCTAGCAATAAATACATCAACAATAATAACCACCATTCACCATTTTAATATGTATAACAATAATAATGAAACCATAACTATAATCCAATAATGAAAAATGAAAGCAACTGGGGAATCATCACTAGAAAAATCACATTGTATTAATCAAAGATTCAAGATTTAAGTTTTAAAGAAGCATACCAATTGTGAGTAGAAGGTGAGAAGTGAAACAAGCAAGAGAATGGAGCTTGGATCTCTTTGACAATGGTGGATTGTCCCTTTGGGTTTTGCTAAAAAATAAGTAGCAGCAATGATGGTGGATTTTTGGTAGTAAGCAGTGGTGGTAATTGAGAGTAAGAGAGTAAGTTGAAGGGTTTGAGGAGATACATTTTTTTGTCAATGGAGGTTGAGAGATTATGAGAGTGAAAGAAGAGGAAGAGAAAGGCAATTTAAGTGGAAAAGAATAGAAAACATGTGGGTCAAGCCATTTGTTTGGGTTAGTCAGTGGGTAGGTCAAGAATTTAAAAAGCCATACCCAGCTGCAAGTGATGTGTAAATAATGATTAATTTGAATAATTTCTCGATGTGTTTTATTTTGACTTGCGTTCCACAAACGAGCGTTTATGGTTTGGAAGTTTCATATGGAAGTCTTGGTTTGCACCAATTTGTCCTAGTTGTTCTATTTAGGCATGTGTTCCACCTGCATGCTATAAATAGGCTCTTACAGTTTGCAAGTGTAACGCAATTCCTTTCCAGTGGCCTCCAAACATTTTTGAACTTTTTCAAAGCTTTTGCATTCCTAAAACAACAAAAGTGAAGTAAACAAAATCATATAAACACTTAGGTTGCCTCCGAAGAAGCACTTGATTTAACGTCGTGACATAAAGACAATACCTCAAGATCAAGGAGTCTCTAGAGGAATGACAAGAAGATTGGCAATTTCCATCCAAAGCATCAAAGGGACTTTCTCATAATGGTCAAACCATCAGAGGAACTTTTCCCATAATGGTCACCAAGGCTTCCCTTTGCCATATCTTCAACTCTTTGGAGGTGGAAATTGGGAAAGTGTCATTGGGACCAAGATAAACATCTATCAAGTGTAGTGGACTAGGTTTTTCAACCTTCTCAGGGTTCCGTACCACTAGCTCCTCACATTTCACAAGACGTTCATCCGATGATTCCCTCTAAATTCTCCTTCAAAACTCATCCCAACCCGCTCTTCACTAGTGTCAATAATGGAAATAATATGAAATTCATTCGGTGGCTTCATTGATTTGCAAACCTTGAAGTTGACCTCCTCTTCACCCACACAAAATTTCAACTCTCCGTACTCGACATCCACAAGAGCACGTCCAGTGGCTAGGAATAGGTGCCCTAAGATGATGGGCACCTCAATGTTTACCTTGCAATCCCAAACCAAAAAATTAGCTGGTAGAATAAACATGTCCACCTACACTAATACATCATGCAAAATACCAATCGGGTGTTTTATGGACCTATCAACCATGAGCAACCTCATAAGAGTAGGCTTAGGACCTCCTAAACTCAATCTCTTAAATATAACAAGGGGCATTAAGTTGATGATTTCCCCGAGGTCACATAATGCCTTGGCAAATTGGTAAACACCAATGGTACAAGGTATGGTGAAAGCTCCTGGATCTTCTCTTTTCGATTCTAAATTACTTTCCACGATGGAACTATTGTGATGGGTCACCTCCACTATGCCAACTTCCACATGCCTTTTCTTTATCAACATATCTTTCATGTACTTTGCATAGCCCATCATTTGTAACAAAACCTCTACCAACAGAATATTCACTGAAAGTTATTTCAACATATCAATAAATTTATTGAATTGGGCCTCCTCTTTCCTTTTCTTCAATCTTTATGGAAAAGGAAGGGGATACTTTGGGAATGAAAACAAAGTTTTTGAGGTTTTGTCTCCCTTCTCCTCCTCAATGTGAATCACCACTTGAGGACTAAAGTCTACATTTTCCTTTGGAATATCGTCATCAACTTTTTGAGACTCAGAGATCACATCATCCTGCTTGAAACTAGCATCATCTTTTGACATGGCTTCACTTGGATTCCCAATCACTTTAGGATTTCTTTTTCTCATCTTCTCTCCACCCATAACAATTGCAGCATCATTTACCACATCCTTGAGCATTTTTCCACTCGTAGTTGCTATGGTCTTGCAATGTCCATCATTCTTTGTATTATGATGCGTGTCACTAGGGAGTGCGCCCTTGTGTCTCATATTGATTTGAGCTGACATATGGACTTCAAGATGTTTGATAGAAGCAGAATAGGAGCTCACAATTTGAGTGAGGGTAGACCCATCAATCTTCAATTCTAAAACACCTATATCCATAGATTCAACTTTCTTCAATACCCGAGTAAGCATATCTTCAAATTTTGAGATCTCGGGATCACTCACCTCTACTTGAAGTTGGATTACATCGGCTTTAGGAGGAAGAATATAGGGGTTAGAACTCTGATGGTTTTACCTATCTCTTTCCCTATCTTTGTCTCTCCAACTATCTTCACAATCCCTATCTCTTTCTCGGTCTCTCCAAGTTCTATCACGATCTTTATTCCAACCTTGGTTCCCATTCCCTTATTTCCAAGAGCCTTGATTGGTATGTTGGTAACTCGGGTGGGAACTCACTGCTTGATTTGAGATGAAATGAGCCTCTTCATGATTCAACAAATACACATCCTCCTCATCATGTGCTCTACTTCCTTGGGCTCCAATAACATTTACACTTTTTGTCCTAGCACCCATCACATGCTTGGTGAGAAAATTAAGTTGTCTCATCATTTTAGCCATCACTTCTTCCCTCTCCTCATCATTTTGACTCATCTTTTTGGAAACAATTGCAAAGTTGACACCCGTTGCCACCTCAACTTCCTGAGTATTCCATGCACGATTTGTCTTTGCCATCCTATCAAGCAAAGCTTTAGAAATACTAAAGGTTTGATCCATCAAAGAACCATCAGATAAATTATTTGCAACTTATTTATTGATCGAGTCCAAGGACCTATAGAAATATTTCAATAAAAATTTATTGTGGAGGCCATATTTTGGACATTGGGTTAATTTCGTTTTGAACCTTAACTGTGCCTCATGAAGAGGTTCACTCGACAATTGTCTGAAATTTTTAATTTCATGCTGCAATTGAAACATATGGGTTGCATGGAAGAATCAGTCAAGAAAATCTTCGATGAGCTCATTCCATGAAGTAATGTAACCTTTGGGAATTTCCTAGAACCAAGTAGTTACTTCTCCTATTAAGGAGAATGGGAAGAGCCTCAGATGAATCAATTCTTGGTTGATGTTGGTAATATTGAATGGTTGTCAAATCTCTACAAAGTTCATAGCATAGAGATTCGCATCCTCATGTGGGAGACCACCATACAACCCCTTCATTTTCAATAGAAGCAACATTGTACTTGTGACGTGAAATATGACATTCTCTATAGTTGCACTTGCCACACCCGTGTGACCCATAGGGTCATCATCCTCCATATGGCCATAGAAACTAGCATTGTCACTAGTGTAACTCATATTTTCACCTAACAATAACCAAAAATAACAAACAAGATGAAATAAAACAAGGTGCACACTAAAGTGAATCAACACACAAAAATAAGGTAATCTATAAATAAATCCCCAGCAACAGTGCCAAAATTGGTAATGCCCAAATCGACTCTTTAATTAAGAATGAGTGTATACAGTCAATGATAATATAATTTACCCAACTATGAGTCAGGGTCGATCCCATAGGGATTAGGCACAGATTTAACCAAACTTTGTGTTCTAGATCATTAATAACATGCACATTGTGTAAAAACAACAATAAGTAAAAATGGGGGTTTCTTTGTAATGAGTTTGTAAGAATTAATTGTAACAATTAAAAACATGAACTTAATTGTATTAATCAAGGACTGAAGGTCTAGGGGTGTGCTTTCTATGCGGTAGTAACCACAATTGGGATTTAAAATTACCTTAAAATTAATAATGATATGGGTAGCTTTGGTTTCGGCTATGCTCAAAGTCTTTCAACCCAAGAGCATGTTCACTTTTGGTTATCTTAAACCCCAAAGTCCAAGCAATATTAACCAACAAAAATTAGCTTGAGTAGACTAAATTATCTCTAGCTTTAGCTCTTAGATTGGACAATTCCCAAATCCTCACTAATGAGATCTTACCCAATTCCAATCTCCTTTCTCAAGAAAGATTAAACTTAGAGAACTTAATCAATATTTGCAATCACTAATTTTATAATTAAAACTAAATTATTAGACCCATACATAATAATCAATTCTAATAGCAATCTATCAATACCCAATCATAATTACACACCTACCATTGCACAACCCCGTAGATATGGATTTAGCTACTCATGGAAAGAGAAAAAGAAATTATACCAATAAGTTGTTCCTGAATATCATCCATTAATACAAATAAATCCAAATCCTAGCTTTAAATTGATCACAATGGAATTTTCTACTTGGAGAAGATTAAGTATCTAATACTTTTCTTTTTAGCTAGTACAATACTCAAAGAGGAAAGTTTTACAATGGAATAGAATGTTCAGATCTCCAAAATCCATCCTTTAAAACCCTAATATCGGCCAAAAAGATCCAAAAAAAATAACCCCATGTTACCCCCATGTCACATCTTGTGGCTCACTTGATGACCACTTATGGGTGCAAGTCTCGACTTGCGGCCCGCATGTGTCCTTATTTATTGCCAATGCATTATTGTAGTCCTGCATTTTATTTGTGGGCTACAAGTGGAAAATTTCACTTGTAACTACCAAAGACAATTCCTTTGCAACTCTTGGGACTTTGTGCCTCACTTGTGGCTCGCAAGTGGCTTTTTGTCTTCACAGATGCCATTTTTTGACTTGGTTTATTTCCTTAGCTTATGGCTTGGGATTTTGCCTTCCTTTGTTTCTTTTTGGATCTAAATCACTGTTCTTCATCAAGTTTTAAGAATGCCTGCACATTAGAAGTAAAATGCATAAAATTCATCTAATAACACAAGATTGAAGCAATAATTCAGGATTAAGAGCTAAATAAGTTGGTAAATTACCAACTTATCAACGTAGTCACTTATATGTTTTTTTGGGTAGGCATGAGGTTGAGGTTGAGATTCCATCATTCTAGGTATGATATTTGGTATCATCAGCTAGCTTATGTATTATTTAATTTAGGGTCTGCATATTCTTATATATCTACTTCTTTGTTTCTCGTTTGGTTACTATGTGAGTATTGCCTATGAAGATACATATAGATACTCTTGTAGAAGGTTTTTTAGTATTGGATCAAGTGTATCAGTATTGGGAGGTGACTGTCTTGGGTTATGACTCTTGGGTAGACCTTGCTACCCTAGTTTTGGTTGATTTAGATGTAGTTCTAGGCTTAGATTAGCTATCTTCTTATCTTGCAGTCTTGGGTTGTTTGTCAAGAACTGTTACCTTGTGGATACCTGGGATATCTCAGTTTGTGTGGAAGGGTACTGATAACTATGTTTTAATAGGGTGCTTTTGTTCTATTTGTGAAGAAGATGGATGGCTCCTTGCCTATGTGTATTAACTATCAACAACTGATTAAGGTGACTATTGAGGATGTGTATCCGATGCCGCATATTAGTGACATGTTAGACTAACTATAAGGTGTTGCAGTGTTTTCTAAGATTAGATTGAGGTTAGGCTACTACCAGTTGAGGATCAAGGAAACAGACATCCTTAAGACTACCTTTAGGACTCATTACGTCTACTATGAATTCCTAGTTATGTCTTTTTGTTTGACTAGCTGGTCTTGGGAATATTTATACACATGCTTGCCATGTTTTACCTTGTCTTAAGGACATAATTCACTTATATTATGGCGATTATTGACATATTCTTGATGGTGAACTAATTACATGATTAGATGTGTTTTCCAGGTAAATATATGGAGACAATTGACCCACGGGAGCTAAAATATGGAATGCTAAAGCTTTGGAATAAGTGTAGAACACTTCTGGATTAACTACTCATGGAGAAGTGACTGGGGTGCCACCTCAGAGCTAAACCGTCAGAGAGGGAGCAAGGGGAAAGGCCATGGCGCATTGCCTGGCACCTCTCCCCAAAGCTCAACCATCAGAGAGGGAGCAAAGGCAGGGCCATGGCGCATTGCCCGATGCCACGCTCTACAGCCAGGTGGAGTTCTAGCTAGCGCCCTGCCCTATAGGCAGGTTTAGCAATGGTTGGTGCCCTGCGCTACACCCCAACTAGTGTGAAGAATTTTTCTGCAAGTCCAAATCAAAGACCAATAAGGATTAGGGGATGTTTTCTACGTCCATAAATAGTCCCTAAACACGACTTGAACATAACTTTTGACCAAGGAAGAGCTAGAGCCGTCGTGGAGGCAGGAGAAAATTGGTTTCATCTTTTTTTCTCTTTTATTCTTTATTTTTATGTTTTTTCGGACAATATGTTATAAATTCTCCATGTCTATATGGAGTTAAGCTTCTCATTCTAAGATTATGGTAGCTTCATGATTGTTGTAGTAGACTCTTGATTTGATTTGCAAGATTATCATATTAGTTGTTCTTATATTCTTAAGCTTACTGTTTTAATTCTTAGCTACCATTGAAATAAATACATATTCTCATTGTGAACTCAAAACAAGAATCATTGGGATAGAATGAAGAATATAGGGAGCAAGATTATTTTTTGTTAATTTAAAGAGTGGATTTGCAACTAAGATAGAAATATACCTAGAATGTGTTGCTTAAAACTGGAGTAGCTACTTTATTTACATGCTAATCTTGCTCACAGAAATATAGACATAAATTTGCATGTGGATTGGTGATTATAGGTTGGAAAGACCGTAATCATAAAATTAACCTCATAATCAACAACTAGATAATCAAGCAAGTCGATGAAATAGATTACTCAACATGATTGTTAGCGAATTCATAATTCTAGATCTATTTCACCATATTGATTACGTAAGAATCTGCTCTTCGGTTGGTAAATTGTTCTTTCGTTAACTTCTTTTTATTTTTGGATTAGTTAACCATAAATTCATCTTTGGATTTTTACGCTTGAATAAATAATTAGCATTAGTTTAATTTAGTAAAATAGTTAATCAATAAGTCCTTGTGGGTACGATTTCTGAACTGTCAATTCTATATGAATTGTATGACTGCGTACACTTGTATGTCGGTACGATTTCTGAACTGTCAATTCTATATGAATTGTATGACTGCGTACACTTGTATGTGCATTAGGACACCTCACGTTTTTAGCGCAGTTGCCAGGGACTAAAAATTAAGCATTTATCTATATTAGACTTTATTTATTTATTTATTTGAGTTTTTGCGTATATTTTATTTTTTGGTATAGATAGTTTATTTTTTTATACTTTACTATTGTTTTTAATATGATATCTTGTGATAAATATTGGTTGAATGATGAGTATTCATATGTTGGTAATTCTTATCTATATTGTAAATGACCCCACCTCGATATCAATTGTTATTATATTTAAAGGAGCGGGCTATGCACAACTATCCAATCTTTTGTATTGAATATATGTCATATGTGTGGTGGTCAGGATGGCCATTGGAATGGTGGTCCTAATTTTTATTCCCCTCCCTTGAGCCCCTATTATGATTCTTCTGTTGTTTGTGAAGTTGGTAGGGGTAATGAAGTGGAGAATATGAATCATGATGCTCACCTTATTGATATGCTGAAGCAAATACTAGAGAATCAAGCATAACTACAAAATCAACAAGTAAATTTAAGGGAAGCCACAGAGAGGATGAGTTTCCAACTCACAAAAATGCAGGCTATGGCAGAAAATTGCAATGATTATCAAGTTATAACTTAGACAATACCCACAACGAACCCCTAGTAGTAGAAGAAAGTGAGTCCCTACTAGAAGAAAGTTGTGAGAAAGCAGACATAGTGAGTCAATCTTGGCTAAGGAAATAAGAGCAACAAATAAAATTTCATGAGTTTCTCCGTGATAGTCTTACAAATATGACAACACAGCTAAAAGAAGAAAAAGTTGAGCTCAGACAAGAGATAGACCAATTTGGCTCAAATTCCATGACTTGTAGGCTCACTTAAAAAATAAGCTTGAGGCGTCTGAGGCCCAATCACCAATTATTGTAGATACTGACCAACTAGTGGAGCATAAAGTGGAATTACAACCATTCAACTATGTTTTATTCATTAGTGTTGATGTTGAGGAGGTGCACGAAAGTAAGCATGTCATAAACAATGCGAGTTTAGAGTTAGAACGTGTTGGATCTCATTCTACTAAATTTTCTATATTATGTTTGAATGATGACATGGGAATCGAGTTATTTGAATTGGTGGAGAAGTGTATAGATAAGGAACAACACTCTTAGATTTAAAAATTTACAACACAAAAGAGACAAAATGGCATTCCTCACTTGAGGATCAAAAGTGCAAGATGCGACATTCTTTACTTAGTTTCTTCATCTTTGTATCATTTCCCCTTGAGCGGAGTAGAAATTTTGATGCAAAGTTACGGGTTCAATTCATATCTTCAAAGTGGAAGGAAACGTGGTGAAATTAATGTCATCGTGCTGCGATGTTAAATCAAGTGCTTATTAGGAGGCAACCCAAATTGTAATAGTGTAGCTTCTTTTTTTATAGTGTTACATTTTTTTGTTTTTTTTACAGATTAAGGGAAGTCTGAGTACCCAAATTTGAAGCTAAGGAGCATGGTTAAGCGTAAGTGCGGGATCGTGCAACCCTGGATGAAAACTGAGAAAATATGTTGTTAGCTAGGCCCTAGAGGGCCTCACAAAGTATCTCTCATCCTTCTTCTTTATCTTAGTTATTGCTTTGGGGACAAAGATTAAGTTTTTGTATGGGGTGGGGATATATTCAGATAATTATGAGTTTAAGGTTGAGTATGCCATAGAATTTTATTTTATTTGAGTTAAAAAAATACAAAAAGATTTTTTTCTTTCTTTCTTTAGTTTTTTAAGTGGCATACCTCATCATCCATTGTTTTTTCTTATGGTCTCAGTTCTTTTCTGAGAGGGTCCTTTTGAACAGGGTTATTTTTATTTTTTGGAGTAGTTTTATTTTTTTAGTCATAGGTAGATATTTATCCCGATGATTGATGGATGACGACTGTCTTGAGGGAAAATTAGTCATAGGTAGAAGAAGGATTAGAAACCACAGCATTTTGAATTCTAGGTGTTTCACTTGAGTATACACTAAACATCATGTGTAATTCACTCAAAAGAAGCATAAAAAGTAGAAAACTTCATTTAGAGATGCATCGGCTCTTTAACTTGACTTGAAAACATACAAGATGGGCTTAATAATGTTAATTCATTCAATTTGGTTGTGTTGTGAATAGGAACTCTTAAGAAGCCCTTTCGAACCATTATGCCATGTATGGTGAGTGTTTGTTGTGTTTCTTGTATACATTGATATCTAGAACTTGCATCGTGTGTGTATGAAATGAAACATAGCATTGAATTGTGCGATATGATCAAGGCAATTCTTTGTGAGCTACATATTTTTGACTATTGTTTGTGCCACCTTTGCATTATCTTACTTAATCTCCTTTGAGCCTTGAACATATTTCTTTGACTAGCCGCATATTTAGCCAATCCCTTTTTGTTTGATTACCCTATGTTAATTTGATGCAAAGAGACCCTAATATACTCTGTAGTTGAAAGAACTATAGGAACAAAGGGAATAAAAGAGGAGGGGTAAAGATAGAAGGAGGTTGGTGTGGTAAGAATGAGAATTAGAGGTGGTTCCCTGGTGAAAAATAATTTGTAGTTGTCAGTAAGGATAGAAAAAATTAAAAAGAGAAATAAATGAAAAGAAAGAAAAAAAATTATAAAAACAAATAAAAAGCAAGTTTAGAAAAATCTCCTTACTAACAACAAGTGAATGAAGGATAAGGCAAAAACCCAAAAGAAAAGGGGGGAGCTTGAAGTGAAACATGAACATAAGTTGAAGATGAGGTGATATAAGAAAAAGAGTGAAAAAGTTTAAAATGAGTGTATTAAAGTGCATAGGGAGAGTAGTCACTACATAGCCAAATGTTTCCTACCCGTCCCTTAGCCGATATTACAACCCATAAAAGTCCTTTTGATCCTACAATTTTTTATTCTTTGTTATTAGAGTATTACACTAAAGGAAAGCTTATGGTATGTCTTGTATGTATGGAGCTTTCTTTGAGAGAGTGAGAAAATTTCTTATCTATATGCCCCCACTTTGTCACACCCCGAGGCTACCCCTAGGCTTAACACGGGACCCAATACCACAAATGATCCCAACTTAACCCTTGGAATTAACATGATGTAATATAACATAGATAGCAATAGTGGAAGCATAACAAAAGGGTAAGCACACTAACTCAACATAAATATAAATATCTAGGAATATCACAATCTGAAAAATAAAATCCCGAATATCTAGCTATGTATGAGAAGCCTCTAATACTGTCATAATGAGTTGCTGGGACAAGACCCCAGCTAACTCTAAGTACTAAAGAAAAGAAATAAAAATACTAAACTCATAACTAGTCCTCGAAAGATGAGGACTCACCAACAAGTACTGGATAGCCTGCGGTCTCTAGCCGCCAGCCTGAGAAAGGGAGCCTGAATTTGTATCATAATAGGATGCAACACAAGAATATGTATCACTACTATAGAATGTACTTAATATGCGAGACTATGCAATAACATGATAAAAACATGCTTAAAACTGAGTTCATGCACAATAAGAGAAAGAGTAAGTAAATATCGTAGTTTCAGCATAAGACATAAAATATAAGTCAAACTACAAAATAGAATATCGTATAACTTAATAACTTGAAAACATTCATACAAGAGTTTTTCTTAACCTACATTAAACCATGATGAGCTACATGGAGTCTAGTGTCATGCACCCACACTGAAAAATGTTATCCTAATCGGACAAGGTTAGAACCATGTTGATAAGGATCCTGTCATAAGCCACAGAGGAAAACCTACGGTGGCAACATAGTTTTGGACTTGGGTTATCTAGAACCCTCATTGCTCGATGCTAAATACTACTCCCAAAATATATATATCATAGTGCTCATAAACATGTGACATATCTAGATGTCAAACCTTATTCATGGTCATGATGGCAAACTGGAATGTCATACTACTCACAAACCTTGCTTTTAAAAAATAGTTCATGATCATTGATGGTATGTCGGGATGTCATATTATTCATAATAAGATCAGATCTTAAAGGTTTTCATGACAGTAGTTCAATTTCACAATCTTGTGCAATTTCATCAAAAATAGGAACTAGGCATGAAATTTCTTAAATCAAGTCATGTATGTAAAATTTGGGGTAGGGTTAGCCTTCAATTCATGATAAGTAATCACTTGCAAAACCCATGCAAAATCATGGAATTAGAATTAGATTTCATAGGAAAACATGAGAAGACAATTAATAAAAAAGTCCATGAGAATTAGGTAGAACCCTAATTTGAAAGTTCATAAAATCAATATAAAATTTGGGTGTTTTGGGTATAAGGATGAAAGAATCCCTTATTGAATAACTACATACCTAAATTGAAGTTTTCTTAATCTAGGACTTGAGGGATGGAGACTTGAACTTTGAATCCTTAGCTTGGAGCTTGGGAGAATGGATTTCTTTCCTTTTTTAGAGCTTCAATGAGAGTTTAGGAGAAGACTTAGGCTAATTATGGCTTAAACCCTTTTAGAATTTCCCAAAATAACCCCACTAAGAAGTTAAAATAATGGAAAATTTAAAAAATATCCTTGAGTAAAAGCTGGAAAAACTGATTAAAAACCTCAGTTTCAGGTTCCATGGACCCTTTCTATAGACCATAGATGGAACCACGACTCATGGTTTGGGGTCATTTATCCTAAACCAAAAGTAAGGATGCAGGTCTGATTTCTACGAACAAGGTCTATGGCTCATGGACAGTTACACGAATCGTAGAAACCTCTCATAGTTGCAGAGGGAAAATATGATGCTCAGGTTTGGCCCGTGATTCCTGGAATTTGCAAAAAAATTGGAAAGTCTAAGTTCAAAAATTGGTTCAGATTCTGGGGTATTACACATTTTGGATATATATATATGCATGATATGAGCGATGGGAATCTCTCTTAAATGTGAGGGCATAAAATGGCAAGAATTTGATGTACTAATGATTGATACATTAACACATGATCATGTTGGCCTTTTTTTTATGAAGAGTCAATTTTTGAGGTTGTGTGGTTTCAATGAAGGATCTGTGAAAATATGATTGATGTATGCATGTTGAGTGGATTATCGGTCATGATTAACTGTCTAGTGAACTTGGGTGTGAGTAGACTTGTTTGATTGGCGTCTTAGGGTGTGAAGTTTATAGGGTGTATGGTGAGTTGTTCGAGGATGAACAATGGTTTAAGTGTGAGGTGGTGATCTTGAGCATATTTATATGCCCGCTTTCCATGTTTTACCCATGTTTTACCTTGTTTTGATTACATAATTCACTTATATTATGGTGATTATTGACATACCTTTGATGGTAATCTAATTGCATGATTAGATATGTTTTGTAGGTAAAAATGTAGAGAAAATTTACCCACGAAACCTAAAAATGGAATGCTAAAGATTTGGAATGAGTGTAGGACACTTTCAGACTAACTACTCATGGAGCACTAACTAGGCCGCCTCCCCAGAGCTCAACCATCAGAGTGGGAGCAAGGGGCAGACCCATGGCACACTGCCTAGCACTGGTGATGCTCAAAAGCACTCTCCTGAAGGAGGTGGTAGCTACCTTCAAGCAAAATAAAAGTAACCCAATGGATGGTCGGGGTCGAATCCACAAAGAGTGAAGTAACGATTCACTAAGAGATCTAATAAGTTGGTAATCTACCAATTTATTGAGCCTTTAATCATGAATTATCACTATGTTTTGTTAAGAATTAGAGGTTTTTATGGCCTTTATTGATGTGAATGCAGGTATTGTTGGTCAAGAGTAGAAAATAAGGAATTGGAACCAAAAGAGCTCAAAAGGAGTTAAAGTGTGAAGTGATCAAGTGAGACAAAGATTGTACCTTGGGTGCGACTGTCGTGCGACATGCACAGTGCTTTGTGCGGTCCGCACCTTCCTCCACATGGAGCTCAGAAGAAGAAGGAGAATTCACTAAGCGGTGCGGCTACTGTGCAAGGCATACTCTGCCTGGTGCGGTCTGCACCCCACTTTGCATGACATCCTAAGATAGGCTGGAATCACTAGTCCACTGATTCAGAGTTCTGCAACACACATAATGAGACATGCGAAATGCATGTCGCGACGCACAGCTCCTGAAAGGCATTTTTGTCCACATTTATGTGTTTAATTAAGAACCTTCTAAAATCCAATTTATGCATAGTTTTTATAGTTCTTGAGAGTTTTGAATAGTTTTTATATTGTTGAACACGTTTTCTCTCCTAAGGCAAGATAGAGGGTTTCATCCAATTCTCTCAATCTTCAACCTTGGATTTGTAAATTGAGCTTGGATATTGGAAACTTTTTCCATTAATAAAAGAGAATTTGAATTACCCACCTGGTATTGCTTCTTATTCCTTTAGCATGAGTGGCTAAGTCTCCTTCTCTAGGGGTGTGTTGATGATGGGTGCTTGATATTAGGTGTGGGTCTTGTCTAATTTTTCTTATAATTCCTCAATCGATATGGGTCTAGTGAATTCTCCATGTTTTAACTCTAAAATTAGTTGTTGCAAACATTGATTGAAATTACTTGATTATGTTCTTGCTTGAGAAAGAGGTTCATAATTTCGGATGAGAATTCACTAGTGGGTACTTGGGATTCTATTTAGATAGAGGCTAGAAATAGCTCAATTCGCCAGAAATACCCATTTAATAGTCTAAGCTAGAGATAGTGTGACTTTCGTAAGCGTATGTTGGTTGGTTGTCGTGTAAACAATGGTGCTCTAACACAGAACATTGAAATATGTTGTTAGATTGCAAGATTAGCATTCACACTTAAAACCAATGCCACCCATGTTATTTATAAAGAATTTGCATAATTGGACATGTACTCTGTCCCATGTTTGAACCCCATCGGACGCATACCCCTAGTCATCCTCTCTCTCTATACAAGCTCTTGCTTACTTTACATCTTTGCTTGAATTGTGAATTGTGAAAGATTTCCCTATTCCCCTGTTTTCCCCCTAATTTACTTTTATTGTTATTTGAACATTGACTCTATAGGTGATTCATATACGACAATCCCTTAGGCTACTCTACTATTTCTCTGTGGGATCGACCCCGACTCCCTTCGGGAATTATAAATTTGTTTTTCTTAATGATCGCTTTCACCTCCATATGGAGAGTGTTACTTGAGCGTTATCAAAAATGGCGCCGTTGCTAGGGACATGGTTTTTAGTAGCCTTTTTTATTGACTATTGAAATCACTTTGTTAGATTTTGTTCTCTTTTTACTTTATTTGTTGTTTTTCATTGATTGAGAAGGTAGCCCAGGAGAGAGGTGGGCTACAATAAAAGTGTTTAAAGATTTATGAACGCGACTCCTGAGCCTAAAATCCAAAGAGGAGTAGGTGTAATCCACCTACCTTCCATAATTGGGAATGCAGTGTTCCATGTCACTAGTACCATGTTCCATCTCCTAAAAATGAAGGGGTTGTTTGGAGGGGCTGCACATGAAGATGCCAATAGGAACATCCAGAATTTCATAGAAATTTTTCAGCCCTTCATCTTCCACAACATTTCCCAAGAATCTATTCATCTTCACTTATTCCCTTTCTCTCTCACGGGAGAAGCCATGACATGGTTAAAGGAGCTCCCAGAAGGCTCAATCACCACATGGAATGGTCTTGTCAAAGCATTTGTAGTGAGATTCTTTCCTCCTTCAAGAATGATGCAATTGAGGAATAAAATCACTAACTTTCATCAACTACAAGATGATCCATTACATGAGGCATGATTGAGATTTAAAAAGAAACTATTGTTGTTCTCCAATCACGGATTGTCAAAAAATGTCCTTCTCCAAAGCTTCTATAGAGCTTTGAATTCAATGAATAAGTTTGTGGCCAACCATCTCATTGGTGGTACCTTCATGGATCAGCCATATGGTATTGCCTCAGCTTTTCTAGAGAGAATAACCAAGACGAACTGTGCTTGGCACTCGAGGGAGGCAGATGTTCCTATTACGGGGGTGACTACGTCTATCTTTCGAATGAGATGTGCCATAAAGATGAGGAAAGAGATGAGACTATGGCCAAATTGCTAACACAAATTAATCTCTTGGGAAAGCATGTGATGGGACCCGATAAAGCTAAAAATGTAAATGTCGTGAGTACTCTAGAGCTTGAAGCAAGTGATGAGGATGTATTCACCATTGTGGATGGAAAAATTTTCTACTTGTCGGTGGGTTCTCACCCCGGGTATTATTTACCGAGGAACAAGAACCAAGGTTGGATTAAGGATAAAGAGTGAGATGAAAATTGGAGGGATCGTGATGAAGAGGGTGATAGATACAATCACCGGAGTTCTAATTCGTATGTCCCCCTTCCTAAGGCTGATGCTACATTTCAACATTCTGTGAGCGATTTTGAGCATTCAAAAATTGAATATATGCTATCCCTCATCTTGAAGAAGGTCGAGTCCTCCAATAGTGGAGTGATTGAGCTAAAAATCAAAGTGTCAACTCTTCACCAAACAGTGAGCTCACACTCATCTTTTATCAAACATCTTGAGGACCAAATGAATCACTTTTCCACCCAAATAAATCCTCGATTAAGGGGCCACTCCTTAGTGATACTACGGAAAATCCAAGAAATGATGGCCATGTTATGGATATTATCACAATGAGCGTAAAAGTAAGTAGTGCAGTGAAGAAGCCTAGTGTGGAGGTTGTTATAGGGCCGATGGTTATAAGTGAGGCTAAGATTATGAATGAGAAGAATGATGAAGAGCTAGAAGTTTGGGTGAAGCTTAGTTCACCCAATGTTCTTGTAAATGATAATGCTTGTGAAGAAGAGAAGGAGGCAGATGCTCCGGCCCAAGTTGCTATAGAATTGAGGAGGATACTCCTAGTGTTCCAACTGTGCCGACCATGATACCTAAGGGACCTCCTCCATAACCACAATAATTGGCCAAAAAGAAGGAGGAGAACCAATTCAAAAAGTTCATTGACATGTTTATCAAACTTTCTATTAATATCCCTTTGGTCGAGGTTTTAACGCAAATACCCGGGTACATAAAATTCATAACAGAGCTTCTAAAAAAGAAGCGTGTTGTTGGCGTGGGTACCATTGAGATCTCACAAAGATGTAGTGCGGTGATGACAACTAATATGCTACAAATCAGGAAGACCTGGGCACATTTAACATCCCTTCCACCATCATACTATTTGTGTTCCGGAAGGCGTTGTGTGACTTAGGGGCGAGTATCAAGTTGATATCCCTCGTGATATTCAAGAAGTTGGGATTGGGTACACCCAAGCCCACATCTATGAGGATTCTCATGGACGATAGGTAAATCAAGCGCCCAGTTGGAATCCTATTTTATGTGTTGGTCAAGGTTGACAAGCTCATCCTATCGACATATTTTGTGATCTTTGATTGTGAGGTGGATATTGAGGTACCCATCATATTGGGATGACCATTATTATCTATGGTAATATCCTTAGTTGATGTTGAACTTGGAAAACTCAAATTCCGAGTGGTAAATGAAGAGGTGACATTCAATGTATGCCAATCCATAAAGCCATCGGATAATCTTCGAGTAGTATCCATGATCGGTATTGAGGGAAAAATGATGGATGCCCAGAATAATTTTATGCTTAAAGAAGTGCCCGAGAATGAGATGTTTCCCCTTTGGCAACAAGATGATGTAATCAATGTATTGATAGAGCAATTCCCACACTTGGGATGGGTCCATGCCAAGAGAATCGGCATGCTTTCCACCAATGAATAAGGATTGAGGTAACATCATCGAGCCGCGATGTAAAATCAAGCACTTCTTGGGAGGCAACCCAATGTTTTTGATTTACTTTTGTTACCTTTTGTTGTTTTTGGTGTTTTTTTAGGAGTACATGATGAGGAAAAATGACAAAGTGGAAAATTAAGGTAAAAAATAGGATATGCAAAGCTCGTGCGGTTCACACATGCCATTGTACGTGTCGCACAAGGCAACCCCAAGATAGTGAACTAAAGAGATAATGTTAAGTTGGAGGTGATGTGTGCTGGTCTGTGCATTCCGCATGAGCCACCATGCGCATCACACCTCCAACGTATAACACAACAGACAACTGAGCCATGTTTGGGCATGAAAATTTCTGGTGCGACGTGACATGCAATGCACACAAGAGCTTGTGCGAATCACACGTCGTGGCACACCAAGGTAAATATTAAATTTGTTTTGACTTGTCCATTGACTGACCCAAACTGGAGGCCGACCCGGTGACCCTTCTCCTTCCTCTCTTCTTTTAAAACCACCGCCTTCACCTCTTTCTTCCATATTTTCAACTAAAACCTCCACATTTCTCTCTCAAAACTCCCCCAAAATCCCTCAAAGTTTCCCAAATCTTTCCCCCTGTTATCCAAACATCATTACCACCGATTGCCATTGGGCACCACCTAAAAAGTTTCAATTTTTGCTTCTCTCTATCTATTCTTCACTTGTGGTAAGTTCCCCTATGTTAAATGCATGTTTTTATTTGGATTCGGAACTCCTATTATAAAGCATGTTCACTAAAATTGCCATGTTGATTTTGGGTGATATTCGAAAAAATTGGGTCTCTAATTTTGGGTTATATTATTGATTTTTGCTTAGGATTAACTTGGTAGAACTTGAAATATGATGATGCATGTTGGTAGTTGTATTTTTTAGCCTTAAAAATCTGTGTTTTGGGTGAAGTCTGAGTAACCCACTTATGTTGGTGCATGATTTGTCCCTATGATAGACTGAGTGACGTCATTCTAAAGGGCGAATCGTCATCTTTATGAGTTTTTTGTGGAAATTGATGTTTGGGGCTGAAATTGTTACTCCTATTGCGCCAATGTTCTTTGTCGAATATTTAATTGGGTATATGTGATATTGGTTGAGGGGTATGAATTTTGGTTGGATTAATGTGCCCACTTATTTGTAGTCTAAGGCTTGATTTTCTCAATGATAGACGGAGTAACGCATTTCGTAAGGGAAGTCATTAAGTTCTTCTTTTGGTTTTGAATTGTGTTAATGGATTGCGGGAAAGTCTGAGCACCCGGATGCCTTGGTGTTGGTCTTATCATGCTAAGCCTTATTGTTTGAAGTGTTGGATTATTGGTGTGGTACTTATTGCCAAGTGTATTTGTCGTGACCCAACTATCGGTCCATATGGGCACCTATTCTAATCCACCTAGATAGGAGAACCCTTACCACCCGATCCGACCGGTAATGCAGAAAACAAAGTAAAATTATAAATAACTCCTTTAATACATGAAAACGTTTAAAATTTAATGTGGAAAAACCTCTTTTTAAAATACAAACACCCTCCCTAGAATCTAGTCTAAGCTGGTACAAGAGCTACTACAATAGTGAAACAAAAATGTAAGACGACACAGCTCACACCATAAAATCCAGAGTACAAGCTGCTAAAGAATCACCGTTATCCTGTAAGTATAAAACATCACCGATCCTGCAACCAGACTATACCCAAAGAGTATAGCAAGAGTAGAATCATTACAAACACAAGTACTGGTAGGCATCATCGATCGACCCAAATCCATTCCATACCATCATATAAGAAATCAAGGGAAATGCACAATTAATTACAATACTCGACCCTTCAACATCCACCTTACCAAAACCCAACATCAACCCAAACCTGCCTAATCTTTCCGCTTCCAACTCCACAACTATGAGACTCTACACACTCAGTCCTAGGACTTCCCAAGTCACACTAACCCTTAGACTTCATATGTTACCTTAATTTGTAGACTTCCCAAGTCACCTTACCCTTATACTTCCCAAGTCACCTTAACACTAGATCAACCCTTAAGTCCACACTCGGACTAACCCTCCGTGACTCAAGTCCACCCTTATGAATAAATACCTAGAAATAAACCAACTAACCGCCCAACCAGACCAACTACATTTACTATGCTACTTACAAGTGTTCGGATCTTTCAAGGGACCCTAGGACAATCTCCCAACACAATAATAAGAGCCAGCAATACCTCTCTAGACTCTCAGTCTTCCTCCTAACTTATCAATAGTATGGGACATGTTCAACCGTCAATTAACAATGAATTATAATTATGACCCTTATGCCCTTCCACATTCCCCGGACCAACCATGGATCCCTAGGACACTACCTGCTTATTCAACATACAATCCTAGTTTACACTAAGACCAACCCTATATTTAAATATAATCACTCAGCCTCTCATAGACCATATATAATAATCACAATTCAAGAATACAGCCTGGTTCACTCATGGAACAATCGAAGGAATACAATCAATGGAAGTAAATCAAACCTGTACCAGGTATGGTACCCGAGCCAACCATTATGAATCCCATACTAGGTGTGGTACCCGAGCCAACTAATAAGTATCTGTACCAGGCATGGTACCTGAGCCAACTAATAAGTATTATGTACCAAACGTGGTACCCGAGCAAACTGAATGTCACACAAAATCTAATCAATCAACAAACAATGAACAAAAGCATACTTGTAAACCAACAAGCAATAAGCGATAGAACATAAACACATATTACATAATGGGAAAACAATAACCATCACCTACCCCAACCTCGAGTATGTACACTCAATGTTGAAATCGTGTCCGAAGACTAAATTCCCCTTTCACCCCTTAAACACCTACTAGCAATTACATCAAGTCTAACATCCCCCTTTTTAAACAACGCAATACAAGAAAGACAACCCCTGACATTGGTACTTCAACCATCATTGCTCACTCTACCCTTTTATAGAAATTCATTTCCAAAACTCCCTCTAACTAGACATCTCATTACCCAAAGGATTCCTGGTTCCTCGAACCTTTCCCAACGGTCTAGTCCCTGGATTCTAGCATCACACATCATATAACAATTATGATCAACCCGAGTTATGGAAACACATCATCCTAACCTTATCATTTTTCAATCCCAATAAATTCAAACACAACAATCCTTCAAACTTCGTGCCCGAAGGCCTAAGCATGGTTTTTTCTTTCCATCTATATAATAATATGAAATGAAAACAGGTCAATTTCTACTCAAGGTTTAAAACCTAGCTTACCTGGATGCCAAGCAACTGCACAATCCATTTTCTAGCTCCGTAAAGGCATTCCCTGATGATTGACAAGCCCAAATCTGTGGTTTCACATCCTTTTAGCTGGAATCCCTCCTCTCCATGGCTGCCAAGCCTTAGAGCAGCCTAGGAGGGTTTATTGAGTAACCCTCGTATCTCTTCCAACTGAGGAGGTAAAGTTTTTTTATTAATTCACATTATTGAGCTACTGCCTCCCATTATTCAGCTATAGTGGATGGCTGACGCTACAGTGACAACTCTTTAGTGGAGACATACCGTTGTAGCAGAGTGATGTTAGCCCAGATCACTTTCAAAAATCCAAAAATCTTGCACCACCTCACCCTATTTTAAATCAAAATATACTCTAATCATTCTCAAAATTCATGTCATTATGATTTCTAAAATAACAATTGATCCAATCGTTATAACAGATACCAATTTACCCATTATTCATCCCTGAACGATCTCATATGAAAGAAGAAGAAACTAGTCCAAGACTCTCATAGCCCCGTGTGACTGTGTAACTATGATCCCACCCAAAATACTGAACTTCCCCCAAATTAGTCATACTTGACCTTATTAGGACAATTATGATCCCTCTCTGATAAGGAAATTACCTCCCCCAAGCTATTCAAAAATTTATGAAGTAACCTTCCATGAGTACCCAAGAAAATTGAGGCCTCGTAGAATGTCGGAATGAAAGAATTTGAAAAGACCCAGGAGAAACCTTTCTTTTCCCAAAACTGATTATCGTTTGCTATAGCAGACATTAGTTTGATATAGCAGTACTGCTATAGCGAGTTGCCTTCCGCTATAGTGGTTGGCAGCAGATGAAATAGGGGAGAAATGGGTTTTTACCCCATTCTCCTCTATTTTTCTTCTGAAAGATCTCCTTTTTTTCTCGATCTCCCCGCTCCTGACGTTGAAATGTCAAGGTAACAATTATTCCTACTTACTCTTTTACTTCCCTGCACAAATTCAGATAGGATTGTGGTAGAAAATAATGATTTGAACTTGAATTTAGGTTGGATTTTTGTTGAATTTTTGAAGCATGGATGCTTCCCTTATGTTTACAATGCCTCCACAGCATTCTGGGCATAAGGATTATGCGACTTTTGGCTAAAAGTAGGCCAAAATAGTGGGAGAGTGAAGGGTTGTTCTTGGATAAAACTTGTGATTGGGATGAAATTTAGGAGTTATAATGCCCAATTTTTTGTAGAAAATAGTAGTAGGACACTTTAGAAGCACTGATCTGAACTTGGGTTATTAAAAATAGAGTTTTGGGTCAATGGGCACCATTGAAGCACCCTTTGACATTCTGGGACGATAAAGATCGCTATAGCGGTTGGGTTCCTCTATAGCGGTGCCGCTATAGAAGAGAAATTCTCGTTATAGCAGTTCCACTGTGGTAGACGATCGTCCACTATAGGGGAAGACCGCAAAACAGTAGCCTTACTAGGCTAACACTTTGAATAAATTTCCTTTTTAAACTCGTTCCTTTACACTTTATCGAGTTCTAACCCCACCCCTTTGCCACATTGCAGGTTCACACACTCCAATGGCTGAAGAACAATTCCCGAGTATCCCTATGTGAGGTTCCCTAATGATGCTTGTTAGGAGAGGTTCTGGGACTATCACCGACTAAGATTTTGCTATGAGAGGGGTTGCAAAATGGTAAGGGTAGACAAAAAAGCAGCCTCCTTCCATCGCAGACTTTAAGAGTTCAACTGGGGTCCCTTGACAGTGGTTCCCTATCCCACGTGTACAGGTTGGGTGTGGGAGTTATATGTCATACTTCCCACTGTTCGTTGGGATGAGCCCAACCCCACTATCCAAATCTGAGGGGTAGATGTCCCTGTGGACTCCCAGACTATCAATGAGGTGCTAGGAGTGCCTCATGTATCAAATGCAGCATACGAGGCCAAGGATCGACTTTGGGATATGACTTGGTTAAGAGATACCATGGTAGATGAGGACTTAAGGATTCAAGTCTACTGGCCCAGTCCCGAAGGCATCACCAGCGTCTTTTTATCTGTAGATCTTAGGAGGTGGTTAAATTTTGTGTCCTGGAGAATTCGTCTGTTGGGCAATACCACCGAATTGACTTATTCCCGGGCCCTTGTGATTTCTCGTGCTATACAAGGGATCATTGTGAATGTCGGAGACCAGATTATTTCAGAGTGGAAGAACTTCTACCGGGGCCCTAGAAGAGGCCCCTTTCTTCCTGGTTTGGTGTTTGAGATATGCAGGCGGGTTGGGTGCCTGAGGATCATACTGACCACGAGGTAACTATAAATGATGCCTTCAACCCTATTCAGGTGAAAGTGGTCACCTCCAAGAAGAAGAGTAAAGTAGATGAAGCATAGAGTAGCCAGCCTATTGAGGATACTGACGATGATGACACTCCAGCCCGTTCCCAACCTCAGCCCCCAATAACTAGCAGCCAACTTGAGGAGAATATGGCCGCTGTCAGGAGGTTCATGGAGGACACTACTGCTACTGGAGGTACAACACCCCCTTCTCAGGACTTTACAACACTCCGTAGGGAATTAGAGGAAGAGAAGAAGAAGATGTGCTCTCGGGACTGCATGCTTGCTCAGATGTGGAAGACCGTCAAGGTCATGTTCGCATGTGCCACCCCGGCTCAGGAGCTTCCCATACTTGAGCCCAAATACAAGCAGGAGTTCCCCTTCCTGAGCGATGATGAGGCCTAGGACTCCCCCTCCTCTCTTTATTAGGATTATTTACTGCTTTTTAGGTTTTGCCCTTGTTTGTGGCATGTACTAGACAATGTTCCCTTTCCCTTTTTCCCTTTATTTTTAAGCACATGTATGCTAGTTTTAAGACAATTTCCCTTCTATGCATGATATATTAGTTCTATAGATGATTTCCTTGGCTTACATAGCAGCTCGTAGCTTAATTATCGATTTTAAATGCCAAGGGAATGAAATGAAAAATAGGGGAAAATAGGGCAGGCATTCTGCCCCGAGCCTCCTTGCTATAGCGGTTGCCATTCTACTATCGTGGTACTGCCGTAGCAGTAGAAATTCCTGCTATAGCGGAATCACTATAGTGGTACAATTCTGCTATGGCGGTCCTGACGGTGAAAGCCCAGAAAATTATATTTTTAGTAGAAACAACTCATCCCTATTCCTGATTATCGTTATTAATAGCATAAGCCCCGCCATGGTCTTAAACAACACCCCAAGACCATTCCTAGCAATGCAAAAACCAAAACTTAGCATCCAATATTACCAAAAGAAAGTCGAATTACATAAGAATGTTGTTCACAACAACACATTATCGCTACCATGCACGAAATACCCCTTGTTCCCATGGTTCCCAACCAAGTCCCGACTATCCTGAAATTGAAGCTTCCCTACAGTCATAAGTCTTGTCCCCTCACAATCTTAACCAATGATGAGTCCCTTTTCAAAAAGTGATACGATATTTTTACTCTAGACATATAGCAATTTATCACAAACAGAAAATACCCCAATTTTAACTTAGGATTCTCTTCAGACCCATACATTCATAGTAAGGCAAGCAGTTACACATAAACCATTGCAGTCATATAAGTATTGCTACACACATAATTTAAAGTTTCAAGCTGCAACACAATAAAGTCACATATATTGCTATTTTTTCACCCCATGGAGGACTATTAGTCAGTCACCCATGCCTTACAACAACCCTTCAGGCCAGATACCAATTGGAACCTTCCTGGTTCCAACTTCTCTTGATTGTTTCATAGTAATTAGAGTCCAATGACATCCTTTACTTTTTTGAGATACCAATTGGAATTGAGAGATACCAATTAGACTCAACCCATACAAGCAAGTAAATGAACCGCATGAAAACTAATAAAGAAAAAGGAGGTGTTTCTTAGAATGCTTCATAACTTTCTAAAGATTAGATGTGGACGTCAACATACCACTCCGCAGGACTCTATTCGATATTTTGCTCATGTACTGGGAGACTGGTAACCTAGGCTCTGATACCATATGTCACGACTCAACTATCGAGCCATGTGGGAACCTATACTAATCCACCTAGATAGGAGAACCCTTACCACCTGATCCGATGGGTAATGCAGAAAACAAAGTAAATTCATAAATAACTCTTTTAAAACATGAAAATATTTATAATTTAATATGGAAAAACCTCTTTTTAAAATACAAACACCCTCCCTAGAATCTAGTCTAAGCCGGTACAAGAGCTACTATAGGAGTGAAATAGAAATGTAAGAGGACACAACTCCCACCATGGAAGTAAGAGTAGAAGCTGCTAAAGAATCACCATCATACTGTACCTATGAAACAACACCGACCCTGCAACAAGACTATACCAAAAGGGTATAGCAAGAGTAGAATTAGTGCAAACACACGTACTTGTAGGCATCATCAGTCGACCAAAATCCATTCAATACCATCATATAAGAAATCAAGGGAACTGCACAATTAATTACACTACTCGACCCTTCAACATCCACCTTACTAAAACCCAACATCAACCCAAACCTACCTACTCCTTCCTCTGCCAACTCCACCATCATGAGACGCTGCACCCTGACTCCTATGACTTCCTAAGTCACACTAAACCTTAGGCTTCCTAAGTCACGTTAACCTATAGACTTCCCAAGTCACCTTACTCTTAGACTTTCCAAGTTGCATTAACACTAGATCAACCCTTAAGTTCAGACTTATACTACCCCTCCGTGACTCAAGTCAACCCTTATGACTAAATACCTAAAAAAAAAAACTAACCACCAACCAGACCCACTATATTTATGGTGCTACTTACAAGTATCTGTACCTCTCAAGGGTCCCTAGGAAAATCCCCCAACACGATAATAATAGCCAGCAATACCGCTCTAGACTCTCAATCTTCCTCCTAACTTATCAATAGTATGGGACATGTTCAACCGTCAATTAACAATGAATGATAATTATTACACTTATTCCCTTCAACATTCCTCGGACTAACCACGGATCCCTAGGACACCACCGACATGTTCTATATATAATCCCGATCAGTACTAAGACCAACCCCATATTTAAATATAATCATTCGACCTCTCCTGGACCATATGCAATAATTACAACTCAAGAGTATAACTTGGTCCACTCATGGAACCATCGAAGGAATACAATCAATATAAGTAAATCCAACCCGTACCAGGCGTGTTACCTGAACCAACTATTAAGAATCCCGTACTAGGCATGGTACCCAAGCCAACCAATAAGTATCCCATACCAGGCGTGGTATCCAAGCCAACCAATAAGTATTATGTACCAGGTGTGGTACCCGAGTGTAATGACCCTTCCGGTCATTTCCACGTTTAAGTTTGAAGTCAAGCAAATCGACAAAAGATATCGTAAGACCTTTAACAAATTTCTTGAAATTTGGGTCAAATGTATCAGGGCTTTTCTCCCAATATATAATAAGTTAGAAGTCCCCCGAAATATCAAATTGAAGGTCTACGAGTCTAGTTTCCAAAGCACAAAACCTCACGTCCAACTGATCTCGGAGTAAAGAGTTATGACTATTTTATCGCGGACTGTCTGGCAGAAAACGGGTTGCGAACCGGGTCGCGAACCGGGTCGGGTTAAACTCGATTTAAGCCTCGACTTCACGTTTTTAAAGGCCATTTCAGTTCTGAAATAGTGATAAAACATAAGGGAGGATCCCGAGAGAATTCTTGAGTATCAAAATCGTGCGTTGGCGAATTACGAGCCTAAACTTAAGAATTTTATTAGCCTCGTGCGTGTATTTGAAAATACGTTATTTAAAAGTTGAATTTGGTAAAAATTATATTATTATTGCCTTTTCAAAATATTCTAAAGGTTTATGAAAAATATTTTGTTACAATATAATTGTATATGTATTTATTTTATAAGGTTTTTATACTCCGTAATATTTTAACGGAGATAGTAAATTAGTTATGTTGAAATTTATTATTATAATCTAGTAGGTTTTATTGGAAATGATTTTCTATGAATTATGGTATATTTAAAATATTATATTTATTTTACCACGAACATACGCAATACCTGAGTATATAAATAACGGGATTGGAATATTATTTTGGCACCTTGTGAGTGCCACCTCCACTCCACGGGTAGGTGGAGGGAGTGGCCAGCAATCACCAAGTGGATGTGGCATCATTTGGAAGTTGGCAACATTATTACCAATTGATCCTAATCTTTAAAATTGTCTTTAACTTGGAAAGTAACTTCAGCAAGCATATATTCCTTTTGCTCCATATTTGTACATCATATTTGTTACGTGAGGAGTATTGTGAGAGGAAAACTTTGTGTTATTATTCAATTTCTGAAAAGAAAATCAATTATCTACGTCAAGTTATTCCGTCCCAAATCCGAATCCGTTTCCGATTTAGTTTTGGATTTTCTCGGAGTGGTTCGAGCTTGGACATCGTTGTTCCAGCAGCTTGTCGTCGGACGATAGGTAGGTTACGGTTTATTTTCCCTAGACTCCGCATATATAAAATAAAATTATATTAATGGGCATTCTTGGGTTGGTTTATTAGGTTGGTACCACAGACCTCGACCGCTTTATTCATAACCGCCTACTTTTGTTCCTCCGTTGTTTGTAGTATTTGCCGATGTATTTTATTTACCCTTGTGGTCCTGTGAGGCCTTATTGACTCTGGAACATAGAAGGTGGGATTTTGGGAATGTCCGCGAGTCCCGGGCATAGAATTATCCTTCTAGGCTGGTTATGCTTGCTGAGTAGCTGTGGGCCTGTGCAGGGTCGATAGGTTGATTGTGAGCTGCGGGGCAGCTATTGTGTGTGATCATACCATTTCCATACATATAAAGAGGTTTTATCCATGTTTTACTGTGGTTTTGGCTTCGGGCCTACTGACACTATTTTCTAAACCTTGCATGGCCCCGGGGGCCCGTTTTTTATGGAAATAATTTGGAAATGGTTGATTTCACTTGTGGGAGATTTTGGGCAGAAAGTAAAATTATGTTTAAAATCATCAGTTTATGATTATCGCTAAGACTCGCAGCGGGCCGGGGTGCTAGTTGAGTTTTCTTTGTACTGGAGATGTATTTTAGCTCCGGTCGACGGAGCACCTGAGATGACTTTTACTGTTTAGACCCGTTCTACGCCCGGGGACCCTTCGGAGGGGTTTTTGAATATGGTCTACTATTTTTAGTCCGGGACAGGGTCTGTGGATGCAATATTCGAGGACGCTGGGTCTGTTGTATCTTGATATCGAGACTGGGTCTCTATCTTGATATCGAGACTGGGTCTCTATCTTGATACATGTTCTGATACTGAGAGTTAGTATGGGGTCTGGGACCTCCATGGACCTTGCCATCCGGGCCAGGGGCTACGGGCTGCGTGTGCCGGAGGAGGGGTATACGGTGGAGTAGAGGTATACGGGCAGTGTCTTTCCATGGAACCTACCTGCTGGGCCGGATCGGCACCGGAGGAAGTACATACAGAGATACCATTTCACTTGAGATCTCCATGCATCATATCATTCATTGTTTCGAGGTTCCACCTTGTTTGCTGTTTGCTGATTGTACGCTCCGGTAGTATGGGATGCCGGAGGGTTTGTTTTCACTTGTTTGTGTTCCTCGGTTGTATGGGCGGCCGAGGGACTGTAGGTAGACTTTTGCTTTTTACTTACAGAATTGTTCTCTATTATGGATAAGTATGAGGTTGGTATGATTAGTTGAGTTGATTCATGTCTCTGAGCATGCCTATTATTATTCTTTCTCTCTTCTTCTTACACTTGAGGTTACCGGTATACCGTCCATTTCGTAAACTTATTTTGTATACACTGTTATTGCAAGGACACCAGGTGCGTTATTTCTTACTTTCACCTGTGCCTATGGTGTGTATATTCTGCTTACTAGCCTCATATGTGGTTCTGTTGATTTCCCTCTGGGCTAGTTCCTGTGTACCTTTCGTTGATTTCTGTGACTACTTGCTTCTATTCTGTCTATTACTGTGCTTTTATCTTATATGTGCCCAGTCGGCCTATGATACCTACTGGGTACCTTATGCTTCGCATTTGGTGCTCACCCCTACCCCCTGCATCTTTGGGTGCAGATCCTAGCGTGGGCCATCGCCGTTAGACCGTTGTGATTCGTGCTTGGAGATCTGTTGGAGACTACTTCAGGCTGAGGGTGAGCTCTTGGCGATCGGAGCTTAGCTTTAGTTTATCTTTTGCTTTATGTACTATATTACCATTCAGAGACATCTGTATATATAGTTTTGGGTTTATTTGTACTCCATGTATGTAGTTTGGCTCTGTACTATGATACCAGGTCTTGGGGTTTGGTTTAGTTTCCGCGTATGTATATATTTATATCCCTGTTATCTATTTTATTCGTCTTGTTCCCTTTTTGCTAGATAGTAGCCCATTACTAACTGTTATGGGCTACGGGAATTGGTTCGCCTACTGGGGGGTTGTAGGCGCCATCATGACCGAGAAATCGGGTCATGACACCGAGCAAACCGAATGTCACACAAAATCCAATCAATCAATCAAAATATTGGAAAAAACCAAACTTGTAAACCAACAAGCAATAAAACAAGTTCATTTCACAAGACTGATAACTGGATAAGTAGACATTCATAATCTCCTTCCCTAAGCATGCAAACCCACACAATACTAAGTGATAGTACATGAACACATATTGCATATTGGGGAAAAAATAACCATCACCTACCCCAACCTTAAGTACGTATACTCAACCTTGAAATCTTGTCCAAAGACTAAATTCCCCTTTCACCCCTTAAACACCTACTAGAAATTACATCAGGTCTGACATCCCCCTTTTTAGACAACACAATACAAGGAAGACAACCCTTAACATTGGTACTTCAACTATCATTGCTCACTCTACCATTTTATAGCAATTTTCTGAAACTCCCTCTAACTAGACATCTCATTACCCAAGGCATTCCGAGTTCCCTGAACCTTCCCTAATAGTCTAGTCCCTAGATTCTAACATCACACATCACATAACAATTATGAGTAACCCGAGTTATGGAAAAACATCATCCCAACCTTATCATTTTTCAATCCAAACCAATCCAAACACAATAATCCTCTAGACTTCGTACTTAAAGGCCTAAGCATTGTTTATCCTTTCTGTCTATGCAATAATACAAAATGAAAACATGTCAATCTCTACTCAAGGTGAAGAACCAAGCCTACTTGGATGCCAAACAGTTGCACAATGTATTTTCTAGCTCTATAAAGGTGTTCGCTGATAATTAACAAGCCCAAATCTGTGATTTTGCATCCTTTTAGATAGAATCCTTCCTCCCCATAGCTCCCAAGCCTTAGAGCAGCCTAGGATGGTTTTTGGAGTAACTCTCGTATCTCTTTCAATTGAGGAGGAAAAGTTCTTTTATTAATTTGTGTTAATAAGCTACTGCCTCCCATCATTCTGCTATAGCGGATGGCTGCCCTCTATAGCGACAACGCTATAGCAGAGAAATATCCGCTATAGCAGAGTAACATAAGCCTGGATTAATTTCAAAAATCCAAAAATTTTCTACCATGTCACCCTATTTTAAATCAAAACATACTCTAATCATTCTCGAAATTCGTGACAATATGATTTCTAAAATAACGATGGAGGTCATTACAGTATTCCACATGTTTTGTTCTTTGAATCAAATACGAAACACATAAAAAGATAAGGAATTCAAAAATTCCATTTGTTCCTTGTGCATTTCATATGTGGTGCGCAGACCTTTACGTTTGACACGCATAAGATTTTTCACCTTAATTGAAAATGATTGTCAGTTCACTGATCTGTGGGGAAGAGGCCAGTGCAAAGCGCACTGAAGTTCATGCTAATCATACTAGCGTTCACAACCCAGAATAGAAATTACCCCAGGTTTTGTTAGCTCATGTGATGCGTACTTTTCTTAGTGTAGTCTGCATAAAGTTTGCACAAGCCATCTGTTACTTGTTTTGTTTTTTCTTCGTCATTGCATTCCATTTCTTTAGCATTGTCCTCTTTTAATTGTTTCAATCATGCAAGCACAGGGTGAGTATAAAGATGGTGTCTGCCACTAACATCAAATTACAGGAAGATGGCTCCTACTAAGCATCATGAGAAAGTTGTGATATGAATCAATTTTCAACATATGGGAATCTGGGTGCCCCTGTGCAGGAAGAGGGGCCTTCTAAATTAGAAATTCAGTTTGGCCTCGAAGGAATGGAGGCCTACTATCTTACATTTTGGGAGAAGTGACCATTCTAGGATGAGAAAGGGTTTGATATGGAAGCATTTGAAATTAATTTCCCAAACATCCCCAAATAGTTTCCCAAACATCCACTCGATTCCATTTGGGTAAGGGGTAAGGAAATAGATATTACACAAGCAACCATTCATTTTGCTATATGGCATGATGAACCAATTCTAGGATCAATGTATTTTTAATGTGTGACTGCAAGAAACAACCAATATGAATGGTTTGCAGGTAACATCGTTGAAGGAACTCCTCTTTGGTATATCTCAAAAAGGCCTATGTATCGCTCAAATCTTATATTTGAAGCTCAGATGTGGTTAGATTTTGTATGCACCCGATTCATCACAACTGGTAACAAAACAAAGGTGACTATAGAAGTGGCTATTCTCATTGCTTATATCATGTGTATCCTCCCGGTACATGAAGAGGAGATCATAACAGAATAACTAAAGTGGAGAGCTAAACACGAGACCACCTCCATGGATTTTCTTGTTCTCATTAGCCTTCTGTGCTTCCAAGCAAACTGCCCTTGATTTTTCTCATTGGACAAACTTAGCCAAGCTACTGGAATGGTTCAATTAAACATAAGACGAGACAAAGATGTTTTGTATAACAAGAAAATAGACCAGGTTCACACTAGAAGTGCCATGGGAGGAGATACCGATGCTGAGACCGTTTCTCATAATCATGTTGACTTAATATCCCCATCGCAAGAAGTGTTAAACACCAACCATATGTCCTCTAAAGCCACACCTACTTCAGGTAACTTATTTAAACTTTCTTACCTTTCTCACCACAATAAGGAGTGTCTGTACAAGGTAGCTAAGCATATTCCAAGCTTGATTCAATCCGCCATCAAATAAGCATTCAAGCCAGTAGTGTTGAGCATAAGTAAACTTTGTGCTAGGGTGGATACTATGGAAGTTGATTATAATGAGCTTAGGCAGGTGATACCACATGTTGAGCCAAAGATCTCTAAATGGGATCTTAATCGCCTATCCCTGAATTCTATGTCCTCTCTAAGAATGTTAGCCCTCCCAATGATTAATGCACGAGTTGGGAACTGAATAATAAAGAAGGAACATCTGAGATTCATGTAGATGTTGAGTTGTTCAGAAAGGCCCCCGATGCTTCAAAATCAGCTATCCAAACTTACCCGGAGCCTCCCATGTCTTATTAGATAGAATAAGTTCCACAACGGAGGCTCTCTTACATAAGTTGATGACTTGTGATGATAAGTGGGAGATTATGGAACCATCTGGCCTTCTCTAGGTCCGATGGGACCCATCAATTCCTTCAGTGAAAGGATTTCTGATAGGCCCAGAGCATGCCTACATTCCACCACCAACATCACCACCATCTCGGGCTCCTAGGTCACCTCAATGATTTTATTTGAGGAGGTCGTGTCAACACCATTTGTATCACCAGGGAGTTTTTGCACTCAGTTTTATTTGTGTAATTTTTATTTGTGCATTGAGGACTATGCTTACTTTAATTTTAGGGGGTCTGTAACTATTGATCACTCACCTTGTGCTTGATACTTTGCCCTTGCAGTGTCTTTTTGGTTAATTATTACTTAATTATGCCCTTGTCGGGCTTGATGTTTTTAAATTTTGTTTGTGTTGCCAGGTTAGTCCTATACGAGTCCATTGTTTCACTACCCGTACCTTGAAAATGCGCTAAGGGCCTACATCGAGGCTTCTTTTTAAATTATTCATGAGCGCATAAATTTGTAGTCGCCTTGTTATTAGTAAAGTTGCAATAAACTCCAAGGGTTTTCTTAATATTACGATTCTTTCCCAAGGAGAAAAATATTTTCTTTATTTTTTTTTTCTTTTATTTTTGTATCAAACTGGGTTGGTGTTTTTCTATGATAGATTGAGAGGTTTCTTACGGAAAAAAGCCAAGTCTTAGTTTTAATTTGAGTCTGTGCTTTGCTTGTCCCGAAATAGACCCACCAAACAATTTCTTGGCAAGAAGTTTTTGAAAATCAAAGGAAAGAGGGAAATGAAATTTGAGAAAAGAATTCTCTTGTCATGACTTGAACACTCTTGGTTTTGCTTGATCCATTCACAAACGGGTGTGTAATGAACTCGAAATAGCTTGTCAAAAGTCATTTGTCCCAATTGATTTTGAGACTAATGTGGAAGGTTCTTGTGATGTGATGCCTTGTGTGGTGAGGTTATCCTTTGATTCTTATACATGCGTGTCATCTATAACACACCCCAAATGTGCTTCAACGTGAAATTCTAGATGTAACTGAGCTTGAAAGATGATCTTAGGCCCTTTTTGAATAGCCACTTCACCCAAATGACTTCCCTTGACATTGTCCCTAGTGAAACCCTTTGAGCTTGTGACCATTCCTTGACACCTTGTAAACACCTCGACACCTTTTTGGAACCTCGATTCTCACACCCATCCTCCCTAGTGGCTCAAAAGTGAAACATTGGCTAGAAGCCTAGGTTTGATTCTTGCTTGAAAAAGAGGTTCATAATTTTAGATGAGAATTCACTAGTGGGTACTTGGGATTTTATTTAGATTGAGGCTAGAAATATCTCAATTCGTCATAAACACCTATTTAAGAGTCTAAGCTAGAGATAGTGTGACCTCCCCAAGAGTATGTTGGTTTGTTTTTGTGTAAACAATAGTGCTCTAACACAGACAATTGGAAATGTGTTGTTAGATCGAAAGATTAGCATTCACACTTAAAACCAACACTACCCATGTTATTTATCAAGAATTTGCATAATCGGACAAGTACCCTATTCCATGTTTAAACCCCATCGGACGCATACCCCTAGTCATCCTCTCTCTCTATACAAACTCTTGCTTACTTTATGTCTTTGCTTGAAATGTGAATTGTGATAGATTTCCCAATTATCCTGTTTTCCCCCTAATTTACTTTTATTGTTATTTGAACATTGACTCTATATGTAATTGATATACCATAATACCTTAGGCTACTCTACCATTTCTCTGTGGGATCGACCCCGACTCCCATCGAGAATTATAAATTTTATTTTGCTTAATGTTCGCTTTCACTTCCGTATGGAGGGTGGTACTTGAGCGTTATCAAGATTATCGAGAAATAATCACTAAGAGAGTAAATTCTTAGACAACTTAAAAGTAAAGATTGGGAGAATTGAAAAGGGAAATTTATGTATCAACTTCGATTTCAACACAGTAGAGTAATGTAAACATGAGGTTTTTAATCAATGAGAAGGAGACTAGGGGTATGCTTCTTATAGGATTCTACAAAGGGTTAGGGTACTTGATTAATTATTCAAATTATCAATTAATGATATGGGTAGCATTGTTTTTAGTCATATTTAGTAATCTCTCGATCCTGCAAATAGATATCCTATGGTCTATTCTAAAGCACCATAGTTTTAACGTAAACCAACTAATTCAATTACTTGGGCGAATCACAATATTTCTATCTTAGATTATTAGATGAGAATTTCCATTGATTAAGCTATTTCTAGCATCAATCTAAGGTGGAAATTTCAAATTCCCACTATTGACTTCCTATCTAAATTATGAACCCCTTTTTCAAGCAAGAACACAACTAAGAAAACTCAATTAATATTTGCAATCATCAATTTTATAGTTAAACCTTGAAGAATTCAATAGACCCATATAAATTCATCAATTATAAGCACAATTAAATAAGAACCACACCCAAATTCAAATACACATCATGCACATATCCCTAGACAAGGAAATTAGCTTCTCATACTAAGGAAATAATAAAATATACCAATTGGGTAACTCATACTTCCATTCATATTCAATTCAAAATCCAAATCCAAGATCAATTTAATACAAAAATGGTGAATTCTAAGTGTAGAAGATGAAGAGAGAAGAGTACTCTCAATATCTTCCTTGGAAAAAATTCAATACAAAAATTGTCACGACCCAATTTCTCGGTCATGATGGCACCTACAACCCCCGGTAGGTGAACCAATCCCCGTAGCCCAGAACAGTTAGTAATGGGCTACTATCTAACAAATAAGAGAACAAGACGGAGAGAACAGATAAAAGGACTATAAATATATACATATGCGGAAACTAAACCAAACCCCAAGACCTGGTATCATAGTATAGAGCCAAACTACATACATGGGGTGCAAATAATCCAAAACTATATATACAGATGTCTCTGAATGGTAATAGAGTACATGAAGCAAAAGATAAACTAAAGCTAAGATCCGATCGCCAAGAGCTCACCCTCAGTCTGAAGTAGTCCCCAACAGATCTCCAAGCACAAATCACAACGATCTAACGGCGATGGCCCACGCTAGGATCTGCACCCAAATATGCAGGGGGGGTAGGGGTGAGCACCAAATGCGAAGCATAAGGTACCCAGTAGG